>APFE030677824.1:434179-491565 GCA_000404065.3 Pinus taeda
ACACATGTAGATCATGATGCATGGTTGATTGACTCAGGTGCATCCTTTCACTTCACTCCCCATAGAGAGTGGTTCTGCGAGTATCATAAACATGATGGTGGTGATGTCTTCTTAGGGGATGATAGGAAGGCTAGAATCGTTGGTCGTGGAAAAGTAAAGTTGAAGTTGCAAGGTGGAAGGGTTAGAACACTTCCTGGTGTTTTGCATATTCCCGCATTGACCAGAAATCTGATTTCTGTAAGTAAGCTGGATGATGCAGGTTTAATAACAGTGTTCGAGAAGGATACCTACAAGATGGTTCGGGGATCACTGGTATTGATGTGAGGAGTTCGGATTGGAACTTTATACAAGTTGCAAGGTAGCACTGTTGTTGATGGGTGCAACAGTTCTATGGTTCCTAAAATTGGAACAGAAAATCTAGTGGTCTTTGGAGAGAAGACCATGTTGTGGCATCAAAGGCTTGGACATATTGGAGAGAAGGGCCTTCGAATACTTCATGGTAAAGGTTGGTAGAAGGTATGAGTAATAGCTCTCTAGATTTTGATTTATGTGAAAATTGTGTATATGGGAAGTAGAATCAGGTGAGTTTCCCCTCTGGTGGTAAGAGGGCGAAACAAATATTAGAGCTTGTGCATAGTGATGTGTTTGGACCTGTGAAGGTTCAATCACTGGGTAAGTCTGTGTACTATGTATCATTTATAGATGAATTCTCAAGGAGTTCATGGATATATTTTCTTAAAAAGAAATGTGAAGTCTTTGACAGGTTTAAAGAATTTAAGGCTTTGGTGGAAAACCAGACAGAGAAGAAGATAAAGGTGCTGAGGATAGATAACGATGGAGTGTTTTGCAGTAAAGAAGTTGAAGAATTCTGTAAGAAGTGTGGTATAGCACGGTAGAAGACTATTCCATATACACCTCAAAAAAATGGAGTTGCAGAAAGAATTAACAAGACGTTGATGGAAAGGGCAAGAAGCATACTCAGTGGTTTCGGGTTAGGACAAGAATTCTAGGTAGAGGCGGTGGAGACAACATGTTACCTGGTCTATAGATCACCTTCATCAGTGTTGGAGGATAAGACTCCACAAGAGGTATGGATTGGTAAGAAACCCTCTCTTTCACATTTGAGGGTATGTGGATGTGATGCATATGTACATGTTCCAAAGGAGAAACAAACCAAGTTTGATAGTAAATCTGAAAAGTGCACCTTTATTGGGTATAAGGATGGTTTAAATGATTATAAGCTTTGGAATCCAGTAACAAGGAAGGTTGTGTATAGCCGAGATGTGGTGTTTAGAGAGGTGAAAGATGTTATTAAACATGAAATCCAACCAAAGGAACCTGAGAAGATAGAGTTTGAGCTAAAGAAGGAAGAATCAGACTGTACAGTAGAGGAGGAATCAGAAGATGAAGAGCCACAAACTCCGAGTGTGAGAAGATCAGTTCGAGAAAGAAGGCAGCCATAAAGGTATAGTCCATTTGCTTTCTGTTCAAAATTTTCTTTATTATTACTGATGATGATCCCAGAACTGTGAAGGAAGTAGCAGATTCAGAAGATGGAAAACTTTGGAAAGAGGCCATGGTTGATGAAATGGAATCTTTACACAAAAATGAGGCTTGGGATCTGGTGGAATTACCAGCTGGAAGGAAACCCGTTGTTAGAAAATGGGTGTTCAAGAAGAAGACAAATGTAGAAGGAAAGGTGGAGAAATACAAAGCTTGATTGGTAGCAAAAAGTTATTCCTAGGTGTCGGGAATTGATTTTGGTGATATTTTTTCTCCTGTTACCAAGGTAACTTCTATTAGATTACTTTTATTTGTTGCTACTACTTTTTATTTTGAGGTAGAACAGATGGATGTGAAGACAACATTTCTTCACGGGGATCTGGAAGAGGAGTCTACATGAAGCAACCTGAAGGCTTTGCAGTGAAGGTAAGAAAGAACTGGTATGCAAGTTAAAGAAGTCTCTGTATGGGTTAAAACAGTCACCAAGGATGTGGTATCAGAAATATGATACATTTATATGGGGACTTGGCTTCACCAGAAGCAAAGCAGATCACCATGTGTATTTTAAATTAATTGGTGACCGTGTTATTTATCTGGTCTTGTATGTGGATGATATGTTGCTGGTTGGAAATGACAAAGAAATTATCCAGGATTTGAAGAACCAATTTTCCTCCAAATTCGTCATGAAAGATCTTGGTGCTGCAAACTTTATTTTGGGTATGGAAATTAAAAGAGACTGAGCAAAGAGGAAGCTCTGTTTAAACCAGAGGAAGTATGTCGAGACAATATTGCAGAGGTTTAATATGCAAGATAGTAAACCGATGAAGGTTCCTATTCTTGTAGGTGTAAAGTTATTTGCTGAACAGTGTCCAAGACACAAGAAGAGGAAGAGGACATGACTCGTGTTCCCTATGCAAGTGCAATCGGTAGCCTAATGTATGCGATGGTCTGTACTAAACCAGACATTCCAGATGCAGTGGGAGTATTGAGCAGGTTTATGTCAAAACCAGGGAAGGAGCACTGGACAACAGTGAAGCGGGTTTTCAGGTATTTGCATGGCACTAGTGATTATGGTTTGTTCTACTAAGGAAGACCAGGATTGGACAGAGTATTGGATATTCGTGGCTTTGTTGATGCAGACTGGGCTGGAGATATGGATTAGAGAAGATATACCAGTGGGCATGTATTTAACCTATTTGGAGGTGCAGTCAGTTGGATGAGTAAGAAACAATATGTAGTGGCACTACCAACTATAGAGGCAGAATACATGGTAGCCACTCATGCAAGAAAGGAAGCAGTTTGATTGCAAATATTGTGTTCAAGTATGGGGTTAGTACAGGGAGCTATAAGGATAGACTGTGACAACCAAACTGCAATTTTCTTGGCAAAGAACCCTGCATATCATTCAAAGACAAAGTACATTGATATTTAGTATCACTTTGCGAGGGATATGATAGAAGACAAAAAGGTGTTGCTGGTAAAGGTGGACACTTTGAAGAATAATGCAGATGCATTGACAAAATCTGTGAGCTTTGAGAAGTTCTCTTGGTGTAGAGAAATAATGGGCATTGCAGGGCTGGATAAATGACTAAACTCTCTTATGGCCCCCTGTGGAAAGAAAACAACAAGTGGGAGAATGTTGTGTTGTGTTATATTCTTTCCACGACTAGCCCACGTAGTTAACCGGGGGGCTAGAAGGGGGCGGAGCCCCCCCCCCCCTTCGTTGTGATGATTGCGTAGCGGGGGGAGTCACAGGGGGTTTGAGGGGTGTAGGTAACCCTACTCTATGGGGTCTGAGGTAGCGCCCCAAATGTTTTTGTTTTTGGACCCTATATTAGGTTTGGCGGACCCACCTATGGTTTTGTCCATGATTTTTTGCACATGGTTTTGGATGTGATGGTTTTTGGTCCATGGTTTTGGACGTGATGGTTTTCGGTCCATGGTATTGGATGCTTCGACATGTATAAATATGCATTGTAGCATTGAAAGGAACATAATGAAAAATCAAGCCGGTAGTCCCGGTTTTGGGATCTAGGGGAAAATCTCTGTGTTTATGTGTTTTATGTGTTATGCTCTCGCATTGTTTATTTTTGTGTTTTAGAATTCGTATGCAGGTAATTTATGTATGGGGTTAAAACCTATAATTAAAATCTTCCATGAGAACTTAGCTCATAGAGTTCCTCCATGATGAAAGACTTATCTTCCCCTCAACACTTTCCTACCTTAGGTTTCCTTTAGAGGCACCATCAAAGAGAAGAGTAAATGAAATTTTAAAGTCCACCATTTGAAGAAGTCAATTTGGGAGTTGAAGTTGCCACCATATTTTGGGGGTAGAGAAGAAAGTGAGGTGTATAAGGGAGGGAGGGTAGGCGACCATGCTAACTCCAAATTGTATATGGAGGGATCCTTAGAGAGGGAGGAATGATGAGAAAACAAATCCAATTGAAGGAGGATAACTTTAGGGCTACCCTTTTTGGGTGGGGAAAAGGTTGATTGAAAATGAATTTGTTGCAAACTATCCAAAATTTTCAAAGAACATATTTAGGGGCAGATGACTAGAACCTCTTAATTTTGCTTTTTCCTTCAAATGATCCTCTATAATGATGGTGCCACTTGACCAGCAGGTCATGAAAATTATTCGAGGGAATGATTTAGTGGGAGATATGTGTGTGTAAAAAATCGCAGATGGCCTTTAAGAAATTTCAGTTGAGCAGAAGGTGCTTTGTAATTTATGAATCTTGTTGGTATATGCTACAATTGACCGACCTTGGATCCCTTGTTTCATGAGGATTTTGGTTGTGAGGATTTTCTCTTGGGCCAAGTTTCAACAAAATAAATTAATTTTAGGAGGGTCATTGTGAAGATAAACCATTTTCCAAAGGATATCAGAGTGCAGAAGTCCCATCTTGGAAAGTTATCAAGAGTATCCTCTGATAACTGAATAAGAGGATGCTCCATTACAACTATTAGACAAGTGAATAGATTTCGGAGCGCAACAAAAACATGATATTTTCAAAGAATTTTTGGTGGTTGTGAGAGGTTTAGGATAGCACCAAATTTCCATCCTTTCCAAATTCCCTAGGGGTCTGAAGAGGAGATGTTCACAAGTGATTTTTTGTAAAAATATTCAAGGAGGTTCTAGAGAGGCACGAGGGACTATATTGATGAAAGAGGCATATTTCCTAGGATTTTGTGTATCCATATTTGTATTTGCTTCCTGTTCCCTGGCTTTTAGGCAAGTTCGGATTGAACGATGGGAAACACTGCTCTAAGAACCTTCCAAATTGGGGACCTTGAAGCAGAGGCAGGAGGTGTTTTTAAAAATATTTGGTGGGGCCATGAGAATTGTTGTTTAATGAAAATTTCTGTCTACGAAGTGGTCTCATATGTAATCATTCACTAAATAATTTTAGCTCCCAAAGCTAAATTTTCCAAGTGGGGATCCTTTACACCCAACCCTCTAAAAGAGAAGGGAGAAAAAACTGTGTTCTAGTTCGCTAAGTGGAATTTCTTATAGTTGAATTTAGGTTTCTGTGATCCATATAAAAAATTTTGAGAAGATTTTTTGGCGTAAATCACATTATAATACATTTGTCGACGTGTTTCGAACCAACGATTGTGGTTCATTGTCGGGAATTTCTTATAGTTTATTTCCCCCCTTCCCATAGGAAGTTCCTTAGATACTTGGATATTTGGGTAATAATTCCAATTGGAGCTAATAATTAGGAGCATTGATAAATGAGGAGAGATGATAAGACAAATTTCAAAAGAACACATGAGAGAGTGATTATGAACCACATGCTTTGATTTTGTTTTTAATTTTAGAGTACTCGAGTGAGAGGAGGGAAGAGAGTAGATTTTGATTGGAATGCTTAGGTAGGAGAAAGAGTGCCACTCTTATTTGAATGGAAAGGAAAAGTTTCTTGCAATGGCACCCAAATATTTCTTCCTAACATTCCAACCATATATTAAGGATTTGTGGTTGTTTATTTATCCTCCCGAGGCTTGCAGGAAGAAGTCTAGAACTTTTTTGAACTAGGAAGCCATTATGATGGAAGCTCCTCCCAAAAGGATTATGTCATCCACAAATTGAGAATGGTTGATTTTTTGACTACACAAACATTTTTTATGCCTTAAGCTTAAGATCCTTTATTTTTCCAATTTCTTGTTGAGATTTTTTGCCATGATGATGAAGAGAAAAGGGGAGAGTGGGAATCCTTGTCTTATGCCTCATTTTACAAGACAAGAGGAGGTGGATATTCCATTAACCAAGGGAAACATCCATGGGGAGGAGATACAAGCTTCAATCAAATTGATGAAGTGATGGAAAAACCCAAATTTCCATACCTTTGTCTCCATGAGATTTGATGGAATAGATAGCCTCATGGACAGTCATAATGTTGTCTAGGATGTGCTTGTAGGAAATAAATCCTCCTTGGTTAGCATAGATGATCTTGGGGAGGAGGGGTTTAATTTTTTTGGCTATGATTTTTGAGAGGATCTTGTGATGTAGGAGCATATAACCTCCAAGTCAACACCTTTGACTAGGCCTGGGGGTCTTTCATCTATCAATGGAGTTGATTCCCTAATTGAGTTTTATTATTTATATTAAACATATTTTCCTATGTTTTCTTATAATTCTAGAAGAATTGTACATGAGTGATTGAGATTGAAGATATTGTTATGAGATATAATACTTAGAAGAGATCTCAAGAATATTTGAATGAGTTAGAGAGAGCTTAGGATTAGTTATATCTCTTAAGAATATGTGGATCTAGAGGATCCTATAGATAGGGATAATCCAGGATTTAGTGGATTTGAACCTGATTATGGTTCAAAATCCTATTTGTATAATTATGTAATCCCATGAGGGCATGAGAAGAATTGAGAGGTAGAGTGAGTTAGAAGGATAAATAGGCCCATAGATTGTGTAAGAAGGCCAATGAATGTATATTAGGACTAGAAGGCTAATTAAGGACTTGTATGTAAATTATTGTACATAGTGGTTAACACAAATAAAATACTATGTTTTGAGTGTTTCAAAATCTGTGTGAAACTGAACCTCTGCACATTGTTTGCAAAATTAGGTTGTGATGTGAAATTGAATCCTTGTAGTTGAAGTAAATCAAGTGTGATGCAGGTAAGATCAAGAGGGATTTTTCTTGGATAGAGTGCACAAGGAATGAGAATGGAGAATTACAGAGTTATTAAAGCTCAGAAAGGAGAGCGCTTTGGAGAAGCATTGTAGGAATGGAACATAGAGAAGGTCATGTTTTCCTTCTATAGTTATATCAATTAAAACCATTGACAATTGATTAAATTGAATGATTAAGGATCCATAAACCATGAAGGATTGAAAGAGGAGTACAAGTTCGATTGACTAGTAGTATTACAGAGGTGTTGTGAATTTCTTAAAGTGTTAAACCATGCGATGGAGTTGGTTTATTTAAGAGAACAATTTAAAGAGTGAGACTGAGTTTTATTAAGTTAAAGGAGTTTGTTATTTGATGAAGATCAGGAACAAAATTTTATGGCCTGGACTGAACTTAAAGTACAGTTTTAGATGACAAAATTACGATCGTGGAAGTATTTTCCTAGAAACAAAAAGGGGACTCGGTACAAAATCACCAAGGTGAATGGGTTTTAAATATTCGGGGTCAACAATTTATGGAAGATTAATCTAGTAATTGATGACACATTTCCTATAATAGAGATTTGAAAATTCAGTAGGCTGAGACAAAAAGTTATTGTCTGGATAGATTTTGGAGTGCAATAGTTAAGAGGAAATATTCCCGTCCGAGAGGAAACCACCCCAAAAGTTTCGAAAGGAGGCACAAAGGAATGTGTCACAAAATTCTAGGGTCCAAGATTGTCGACTAAAGAAGATATAAAGAAATATATTAAGTGGTGTAAAAGTTTTCGTCTTGAAACTTTTACCCCAAAATTTTTGGAGGTAGGCTAATTGTGCATCAAACTAAATCATCGAGGTTTAGGATTAAGTCCCATGGTTGTGCGAGGAGGTCACAACATACTTAATCTTTGATGCTTGAGTGATAAGGGATAAATTTTTATTTTCCTAGGTTCATAACTTTTTATTTCCAGGGTTTATAAGATGAAAGTGATAGGATATGAGATTGTGGTCATATCTCGTGGTCACAAGGCATTGTTGGAAAGGAGTTTCAACAAAAGGAAGGGGGCTACGATATAAACTGGGCTCGCATTAGTTAAAAAAGGAAGGTAAAGCTCTCCCTCACACTCTTACATGAACATCAGTATTTCACAATCATGATATATAATATATATATAATATATATATATATATTTATATATATGCGCAATGTTATACAACAAATCTTGAATATGGTGGTTTTATTATATAGAAGAAACCCTCCCACTTGGTATCAAATATAAAGAACAAAAAGGGGATTTATTCTAATAGTGTGAATGAGGGAAGTGCCTTACTACCATACCATGGCATAATGACATTTTACCAACATCAAAGTGATATTAGAGCTAGAATTCTCTTTGAAACTCAGAATAGAGAGGTTGAAGCTCTTTGGGAGAAACAAAGTTTGTAGAAAATCAAGTTTGGATAATCGGATGAAGTAATCATTTTAATTTGAAATTTGTATTGAGATAGAGGAAAAATGACTGTAAGAATAAGTTTTGAAAGGAAGGAAGAGAAACAACTCTAATTTTCTTTAGGGCACAAAGAAAGGATAATATTTCTTTTTGGATTGGAGGATATTTACTTTGGAAGGATATAATTTTAGTAGAAATTTGAATTTTCCTATGAAGTTGATTTTGGAAAATATTTGCAGGCATATGTTGTAGAGATAGTATCTTACTTGAGAAGAGATTTGAGTAGGTTGAATTTTGTTTAAATAGGACAATATGTACAAAGGAGTGCACGAAGAAAATACAGATACATTGTACTGAAGATTGTCAAAATACAAGTCGTAGAAAGATCTTGACAAGCATATATGCTTTTATGCTGAGTTATTTATGAGAATTGTGTTTACAAGTTGGAGAAGACATGAATATTTATAGCAGTAATTATAGAAAGGAAGTTGTGACAAAAGAAGAAGGAGCAATCAAATCTACCAGAAGACAAAATTGTGACAGAACTTATAGAAAAATGAAATTGTTGAAGAGAGGACAACATAATTCTCAAGAGAAGGGAGAGACAAGTAGATAAATATATAGAACCAACAAATTTCAAATTTGAGTAGGAGTGCTCGAGAAGAGGTTCTAATGTAGAGAACCAAAATGAGAGAGGATACAAAGATAATGACTTGGTACTGGTGACAAGTAGCATACTTTTTACAAAGATGGAAAAGGCTCCTTGTAGCTCTAAAGGGACAAGGAGAATCCACAGAAGAAGGAAGGGATGATTACTAATAGTCATGTCAAGGGTTTAGAGAGGGGTCACAATTAGAGAAAATGGAGTGCAAAGTTAGATGGCATGAAGAGAATGAGTGATGAGAAATTTGAGAAGGAAATGGTTGAGTTAAGAGTAGGAATCAATAATATAAAAATGTTTCTACAAGACAATGGGAAATACTAAAGATGTGGCTAGATAATGAAGAATAAGAAGATGAGGTTGCATTCACTACAGGTGGATTTGAGGCAATGGATGTATGCTAGATTAAAAGAAGAACTCAAAGTAGTTGAGTATAAAGTGGATGTTATTGAACAAATCTTAATCCTTGATGAGGAAGACACTAGATATGTTGAGGAGAGATTTATTGATAGTCTGATGAACTATTGGATTAGTTCAGATTAGCATGAGGGTGTGCTAACAGATGCATTAATTAAGGAGGCTAAGGAGCCTTATGGTCTTAAAACTGATGATTTGTGTATGATTTTAGGTGATGAACAATAATTAGATGATGTTCTTATGCAGGTTGATGAAGAAATGAAGTTGTTGGACGAGATGAATGAGATCGAATAATTTTTGCTTGAGCATGTGTTCATAGATATTAGAGATGGACAATTATTGAAATTTTCCATGAAGGATAAAGTTGGTGCAGATTTTTTTCAAGAAGATAATGCAGGAGATGGAGTAAGAAAGAAAAATCCCATGATAAAGGGATAAAACTTGAATACTATTGAAAAATACATGGGAGGTATTAATGATCTTGCAGCGAAGTTGAGATATTTAGAGGATTGGTTGAACAATCCTATCAGGCCAGGAGGTAACTCCTCAAAATGAATTGTGTTTTTTCATGAAGGTTGATAATAGATATATACATGGAGAGAGAGACTCTTGGGATTCATCGCCCAATGTCTCTTCATATTCCAATTCTCCTTATTTTCTATTTACACTATTTTACATGAATTTACCTATCCCAAAGATTTGGTGTCAACTTCCCCTCCTAATATGAAGGGATGTTGGTGAGTCCAAGCATTGTTCTAAATATTTCAAACTTTTCTCTTCCAAGCACTTTAGTGAAGATGTCTCCAATCTGCTCATTTGTGGAACAATGGTGTAGGTGAATTTCTTGGCCTTAACATGATGTCGTATTAGATGGTATTTTGTATTGATATGCTTTGTTCGATCATGGAACTTGGGGTTCTTGGCCAACTTTATTACAAAAGCGTTGTAAATCATGAGAGGAGTTGAATGCCGTTGTTTCTCTTGCAAATCTTTCAGAATTTTTCCGAGCCACACAATTTCCTTTATTGCTTCAGCTGCTGCCACATATTCTTCCCTAGTTGTGGAATCCATTGGAATTGATTATTTGCGTGACCTCCAGGAGACAAATCCTGATCCATGAATCATAACACAATGTTAAGTAGATACCTCAGTTTCTTTATCTCCATCGAAGTCTAAATCAGAGTATCCAATCAAGCTGAAGTCACACACCTGTGTATACTTAAGTCCAAAGCATTGAGTTCCCTTCAAGTACTTTAGAACTCTTTTCACAACAGACCAATGTCCCTCACAAAGATTTTGCGTAAACTTAGAGACAATTCCAACAACAAATGAAATGTCTGGTCTGCTAGTAGTCAGGTAGTTGAGACTTCCTACAAGGTGTCTATACTTTGTTGCATCCTTAAATTCTTTTCCTTCAATGGATGTGAGATTTAAGCTCTTTTCCATTGGAGTAGTTAAAGGATTGCACTCAACCATGCTACACTTGTTCAACAGGTCTCCAATGTAATTCTTCCGAGAGAGGAATATAAACCTCAGATGTTGAGATACTTCAATACCAAGATAGTAGTGAACATACCCCAAGTCTGTAATTTCAAAATCTTTCCTCAATTATTTTTTTATGGATGCAATATAACTCTCATTATTCCCTATCATCAAAAGATCATTTACATACACCACAATATATACAACTATTTTTCCAACTTTCTTGGAAAACAAAGTTGCATCATCAAGATCATAACATTTGAAGTCGATTTTTAGAAGATGCTCAGTTAACTTCTCATACCAGGCTTGTGGTGCTTTCTTGAGGCCATGCAAGGATTTTATAAGATTGCATATTTTATGTTCCTAACCCTTCAAAACAAATCCTTCTGGCTGGGACATAAAAAAATTCTCTTTTATATCTCCATTTAAGAACGTAGTTTTTACATCCGTTTGATGAACTTTCCAACCGTTCTGTGCTGCCATGGAAAAGAGTGTTCAGATGGTAGCCCATTTTGCTGTGGGGGCAAAATTATCCACATAGTCGACCCCTTCCTTCTATACAAAATTTTTTGACACAAGTCTAGATTTGTACTTGTCAAGTGAGCCTTCTTCTTTATACTTGTTCTTGTAGACCCACTTGCAGCCTATTGGTTTGGTTCCCAATGGAGGATCAACCAGCTTCCAGGTGCGATTCTTTATCAAGGAATCATATTCTTTCTGCATCACTTCTTTCCATTTATCATGAGAAGCAACTTCTTTGGAGGAATTTTGTTCAAAATCCGTAGACAAATACAATTCACAATCATAATAAACATACATATCACTAGGTGAATCAAAATTGTCTACATCATCCCCATTCTATCTAGTAGATCTCCTTATTCCTGTCTTTCCAATATCATTAGGGTGAACACTTTCAAGTGTCTTTTTCAGCCATTTTGGAGGAGATTTCTGAAATGGTCTAGGTTGGTAAGTTGACAGAGTTGGGGCTGAATCAAGATTTAGTCTCCCAATTCTATCAATCACATCACTCAAAGTGTCATCAATGTATGGAGTTTCATGTGGGGGAGAGAGTGCTTCAGAAGAATATTCCACATATTGATCTAGTATAGGAATCCCCCCTTCAAGATGTGGAATCTCATTATCAAATTCTTGAAAATATTTTACATGTTTGAATCTATTCAAGCGATCAAGCTTCCGCTCATAAACATTTCAGTCTTGGAAGATTTAAGAAATATCACATCTCTAGACACTATAAAATTCTTATTAACTTCATCATAGAGGTGGTATGCTTTGGAGGTATTTGAGTGCCCCAAGAAGATACACTTGCGACTCCTTTCACTGATTTTGTTTCTTTGTTCCTTAAGTATCAAGGCATAACAGGTGGAACCAAAGAACCTAAGATGCCTCACTGAAGGAATATGGCCATACCAAATTTCATATGGAGTCTTGTTTCTAATAGCATCAGATATACATCTATTCTTTATATACAAAACACATAGAACAACACTAGCACAAAACATCAGTTCAAAATCCTTGAAAAACATCATGGAACATACCATATTTAAGATTGTCCTATTCATTCTTTCAGCTACTCCTTTCTATTGGGGATTATAAGGCACATTTGTTTGATGTTTGATCCCATGCTGATGAAGATAGTTTTCAAATTCATTTGAAGTTTATTCTTTTCCATTATCAGTGTGAATAGAGCCAATATGAGATTGTGCATAATTTTCAATCCATGCATGAAAGTTATTGAATTTTTCAAAAGAATTATACTTGTTCTTCAATAAATAAACCCAACACATTTTGGTGTAGTCATCAATAAATGTTATCATATATTTATTACCATTTGCAGAAGGAACATGCATTAGACCACATAAGTCTGAATGAATAAGTTCAAGTTTTTTATGTGCTTTGGAATGAGAATCACGAAAACACTATTTAATAACACCATTTTTCTTCAACAAACAAAGGATTTCATAGTTTAAGATTCCAAATCTAGCATGCCATAAAAGACTTGATGGAAATGTACCTTCATCATAGTGAGAACTGTATAAAAATTTATGTGCACGAGCAGAGGTACCTTGTAGCTTCAAAAATATTTCTTCTTTTATCCCCATCATGACAAGTGAGTGATCTGATGCTTTTATGACCTTGACCTTGCCATCAAATACATGAATGGAGTGTCCTTGCTGGAAGATGTAGACCAAAGACACCAATTTTCTCCTCAAATCCAAGAGATATAGAACATCATGTAGAAGAAATCCTAGAAGACCAGGCAGTTTGAGCCTGATGATTCCAAGCCTTGATGGCTTGAGTTTTGACTTGTCTGCAAAATATACTGCTCCATGAACATTGTCAATGAATTCTTCAAAAATCTCTCTCCTAAAAGTCATGTGGCAAGTTGCTCCTGAATCAAGCAACCAATCATCTTTCCAAGAAGCAATCAAAGTATTAAACAAGTCTTCAGTTACTCCATTGTTACAATGCGCCACAACATAGTGAATGAATTCATGTGATTTACCTTTCCCTTTTTCATTGGCTTTACCTTTGCCTTCATTTCTTTCCTTCTCAATTCGGTCCCAAGGCAACTTACATGTGGATGCATCATCTATTGCATCATATGCAATGAAGATCATACTTTTCTTCATGGAACTGTCTGCCTCCCTGCCTCTAAAATTCCTTCTTCCTCTTCCTCTTTAGCCACCTCTTCCTCTAGAAGAATTCTGTGCATGATTCTTCTCCTTTTGTGCAAGGCATACAACTTCTTTAGTAGACTGAGGAGTCATCTTCTTCCCCAAATCCCTCTCTCTCAACAAAATTCTTTTCAAGGGAGTCAAAGGTAATATTCTTAAGGTTTTCGCTTGCTTGCAATGACTCAAGATAACGTGAATAGGTGGGATATAGTGCTTTGCTAGAAGATATGAGAGGAATATCTATCTCAACACTAGTGGCTTTTATATCATGCATAATGGGTCTTACTTCTAATGCTAAGGAAAGAGGGTCATCATTTTTCCATTCAATACTGAACATGCTAATCATCAATAGAAAAACTTCAAGTTCAAAGTGTGAGTCATACAATTCCTTCAATTTAGTTAAAGCTTCAAAGGAATTTGAAAATGGCAAAATATGGAAACTCACCTCTTCATTTACTAATGCTACAATCAAGGCATAATCCTTGTTGTTTTTATTTCCACAAATGGAAATCTCCTTATTTGAAGTGGGCTTTACAGGTGCATTATCTCCTTCTTCAAAAACTTCTCTTCACAACTCATTAAAAATGAGAGTGTGTTTTATCTTCCTTGACCATTTAGGATAATTCTCTTTTCTAGAGAGAACTACTCCAAAAAATGATATCAATGAATGCATTTTAAAATATATGTACTGTGTAAAAAATGTACTCTTCTTGCAAATTATGTGAAAATTGCAAATATATATATATATATAATATATTTATTATTATATATATATATATATATATAACGAAGGTATTATTTGTGGAAGGGCTATATGATGAAGGTGTTGTATGGGGGAGGTGGTATATGGGGTAGGGGGTATATGTGGAGGTGTTATATTGCCATCTAAAGGGTGGTAATACCATTCAACGTATATGATGATATATTATGGCAGAGAGATATTACAAGAGTTAGCCTAATGGTGGGATGATACATCAACATGCAAAATATGGACAATGTGGAGGTGGAGTCAATATGTGGTAACTGTGTGTGGTGCTATGGGATTCAATGGGGATACCATTAAACGTAATGAAACATAAAGCAACATAGTTGATATATGGAATCTATATACTAGTGACTGAGTATTGAGTCGTTCACCAGTGTTTCGTTCCTGCTGTAGTGTGAAGAGGTGGCTTACGGGGCCAATACTGTGGTATATTAAGGGTGGTATGGAGGAGGTGGTTTGGAGTAGTGTTCAACATAACTTTGGTATATTATAACTTTTGGGCAACCACAATGTAATGCCATACCACAACATAATACAAAAAAATAATAAGGAGTGAAATAATAAGGCGTGTAGGATACCAGGAGTATATGTATGGTGGTTTGCAGGGATACTAAGTTGATACCAATGGCATACATAACATACCATTCGTGCCACAGTCACAGCAGTGCCAAGGTCACAATCACAATGCTTCCGGCTTCAAAGCACTAGCTCACCACTCCGACTTCAATGCACCATCTCACCACTTGATCTTCACTATACCATCCACACCACACTTTCACAGATAGAGTGATACAAAAATGGAAGGGAGAGCAGAGAGAAATTACACACAGTACAAATCTTTCTTAATTCTTTTATTGATCATCACAGGTACAAATATATAACAAAAAAATTACTGACTTCTACACAAAAAGATCACCATTACAACTCACACATTGGAAACAAGACTGACTCCTTATAAATCCTAATGACAACTATACATGACATGGAAGCATTACTTCCAACACCCTCCTTTAATGCTTACATGGACAGCATTGAAAACACATATTACAACAACAAAGATAAGATAATATCTATCTCATTGGTCTTCATCAGCACTCACATCTGTTATCACTCGGGTTGTCCCTTGGCTCCTTAAGGGATATGACCGAGGTAACCACAAACCAATCTTTAGATTGCAGGTCCTAGCCTACCTGCAATCAGAGAGGGCTCTCTCTTATAATTTAGCTTTGTTTGAGGCTGATTTTAGGCTAGTTATGTTGTTCTTTGGGTTTTGTTTTGATTTTGGTGGGAAGGATGATGTTTTCAAGCAAAGTTGGGATGAATAGTGTGAGAAGTTCGAACCATTGGGCATGGAGTCATGGATTAGGGCTTGCTGTTGCATTTTCTTGGTCACAAGAGGAATACAGAGCAGGATAGCTACACATAAAACAATATCAATTGCTGAAAAAAGATGGAATGAAGGCTAGAGATGAAAGGAAACTAAGAATCTTTCATCAGCTAACAGAGAAGGGAGGTGAATGAGTGTTTATCTAGGAGCAGTCAAGAGTTCCTAAATAACAATCATATTTGAAAGAAACAGTGTAAACATGATCATTTAAGTATGCATATTCATAACTATTCCTGAGGAAAACATGTAGAAATAAAAGAAATTGAGCATAGAGTGCTGCTAAGCAAATTCTAAACTATTCTTCCTTTCTGCTATTTAGATGATGGCACATAGATGATATAACAAACATAAAAACTGAAAACAGAGGTAAGAAACACTTATTGGGCAATGTAGAAGCACATGAATTCCATAGTCACTTTTTAGCCATTAAAAACACAACAGAGAGTTTCAACATCCAAGCATTCCAGTAGTCTTTGATTATAGATGCTCTCAAAGTATACAACGCAAGTCTAAACTCCGAATTATCAACCAACCAACCCCTAAAACAATGAATCAGGGTGGTTTATCTAGGGAAAATATCCCAAAAATATCTATTACAACAGATCTTAAACAGATCTAATGGAAATGAGTGCTTTAATCTATCATATCTTGAAGTAAATGCATAAAATATTTATCTAAGTGTTGCGCTGGGGCAGCTGCCTCAAAAATGAGTAGGAATGTGTTCTTTGCTGTTATGCGCTAGCCATTTATCATAACTGCGCATTGGTCTCTGCTCCACTGCTCTTGAGTGGCTTTGATGTGCATTAACTGTGATCTGAGAGCCTTAAGCGGCTTCACCGCTTTCTTTGACTTTGATGGAGGCTTTTAATGTTCACCTGCTTTGATATTGTCGATCTGATACTCTTTGCCGCTTCACTGATACTTTTTTATTTATTTATTGAATCAGGACTCTTTTTCTCTGCTGATCCTCTTTGAACTGCTAAATCGCCCCTTTCTGTTTCTTTCGGGAAAAAATAACTGCTGCAAACCATGCGCTAGACTGAGGCTTTCCATTTTGGCCATTTTTTCTTAGCGATGCGCGATTAGCGCTAAGCGCTAATCGCGCATCAAAAACTGCCCCTGATTTTCATTCCGGGTTTCCTAAGTAGTGATTTCACCTTTCGCGCCTTTTTTTTTCGGCGGTGACGTGAGCGGTGGGACCCAGTACGACGGATGACATCATCGAGGTGACATGGCGGGGTGACGTGGATGATGACATCATCATGACACGGTGGCAGGGTGATGACATGAGCGGGTGACATGGCGCAGGTACAACACAGTGGCAGGCGATGTGGCAGCATTGTCATGCGGTAATGTAGGCAAGCGGGGAGGGCGGTAAGTGGTTTGCGTCGGACCGCTTTTGGTACGGGAGTGGTATGTGTCAGGGGCGGCCCGATGCAATAGGAGGCCGACAGCTGTCTCGGTGTACGACGGTGAAACCGTCGACCATCGGGTACTATCGTACCACTACGAAGGGGTGCCTGATATTCATTAGGGCCATCGGATCTGGGAGGGTTGATCCTATGGTGGACGGGCGGGCAACATGATCGGGGTTTAGTGGAAAAGCGCGCCCGATAATCGTTAATTATTTGCGGCTTCAGGTGGTTAAAACCTTAGGTTATGGGTGTAATATGCGCTCGGGATTTGGTTATTTTATCAATGAAATATTAATAAAACCCCAATACAATGCGTGCGTGGGGTATGGTATAGTTTCATGTGCGGGGGGGTTTAATATGGTTATTTATTTAAACAGAAGTTAAATAAATCCCAAGGGTAATGAACGCGGAGGGGCTAACAATGGGTCCCAAATGGACCTAGTGTTTCCTGACTTTTAGTATTTGGCTATAGTTGCCATGGGGAGGAATATTTAGTGTTTTTTGGGGTTTTTATATAGTATCTTGTAGAATAGGGGTAGGGGAAATGATTTAGAGAGCTAGATAATAAAGTTAGGAGTTAATATGAATCCGTGAGGTGAAGTGTAGGGGAAAAGTTAAGCTTTGTGAACTAAAAATTAGTTTATAGGGGGCAAATGAATTGCGGAGAAATGACTTTTTCACAAAAAATGTGACTTCTCTTGACTGGAGAAAGTCAAAGCTTGACTTGGCTTTTCACCAAAATGGAGTGATAATAGGATTGGTTGGGCAGATCCCAAGGTCCTCAAGGGGATGTTAGTGAGTGATTTGGGAAATAAGAAGAAGGGGGAGTTAGAGATGCCTTGCTTGATCTGATCAAAATGAAAAAGTGCCTCAAAATTGTGATCTGGATAAATATAACACTTGAAAACATGAAATGGATCACATAGCTTGATTTCTGCAATCACAAAACTACTTACCCAGCCTACTTTACCTAGCATTTTTTCTTCTTTTGGTTTGGGTGCACTTGAGCTAGCAAACCCAACTTTTCAACTTTTTTCTTTTTTTACTGGCCTCCTATCCACATCTATACTTATTTCATCCAGGGGCTCAGATTAGGTTGTTGAGCACCCTTGCTTCTCTACCTATCTAAGAAGCTGCCAAGATTAAGCTGTTTGGACAGATAATGATTCTCTATATTCTACAACAGGAAATTGAAACCTAGGGAGACAAAGATTAAGCTGTTTGGACCTCCCTTTAACTCATCAAAATTGGAATACAACAGAGGCACTTAGACTAGCACACTCTCATGGACACTTCTTTGGCCTCAGTAACAAATATGGAGCATTGCAGCATGCAAAGTATGACATATTTGGTATGTACAAATGTCGATCATGAAAGATGAATACCTGCTATGAGTAGGAGGCTAACAATGGCTCCACTTGGGGATGTTTTTTCAAGATGAAAAGCCAAGAATAGCAGGTCAAAATGCCTTGATCTTCAATTGTTACTGTAAACTGAAATTTTCCTTCTTCTCAATGCCTTTGACTGAATTCTTATAAGCTGATATGCAATATATTTTTGAGCCGAATTGCAGAAAAATTACAGCTCTGCTTGCCTTTTGGGTGCTTGTAAACACATTGAAATCTGCTTGAGCACTTCTTTGGAATTATTTCAAAAAACAGAGATCTGAAATGGAGCTTTCTTTGATCTTTCCTTCAAAATTTGTTGCATTGTTTCCTCTTATCGGCCTGCTATAAAAGCGAAAACAAAGTGATGGAAATATAAAATATTAATGTGCAGATAATATGCAGAGCTGCGTTGTATCTAAAAGGGGTCATGATAATGCTTCAACATGCGGCCATTAACAGGGCCTTCCTCAGCTGTTCTTCCATCCAAACTCTTCAGAAAATATGTGTTGTTGCCCTGAACATCAGAAATAACAAAGGGGCATCTCCAAAGGAAATCGAACTTGCCATGCTTTCCTTTGTCCTCCCTTCTTGAATCCCATCTTAAGACTTTGCTGCCCATGAAGAAATCTTCAGCCTTTGTTCTTTTGTCAAACATTTTCTTGAGCTTCTTTTGTAAAACTTGAGCTATGTTATACACTTACTCTCTTGTTTTATGCAAATAGATGGTTTGGTTTATCCTCCTTTGGATATCATTGGGCTCAGCCTGAATCTCTTGCAACAGCTTGATAACAGGGATTCCCAAAGAAGAAGGGAAATTGGCCTCCATGCCATAGACTAACTCATATGGGCTCATCCCAATGGATCTCTTAGTTGTCAATCTATCATCCCATAGTGCATTTGTGAGCTTTTTGTGCCAATTCTTTTTATTCTCCTCTAAGACTTTCTTGATGATATTGATTAGGCTTTTGTTGGATGACTCGGCTAGGCCATTACCTTGAGGGTAATAGGCTGAGGAATGAACCAAGGTAATGTGGTATTTGTGGCAGAAACTGATCATTCTCTTGGATTTGAAGGCAACAACGTTGCCTGTGATGATTTTTTCAGGGCAACCAAATCTGGACAGAATATTGGTTTCAAGGAATTGGATAACGATGGAGTCATTGGCTTGCCTACATGGGATGGCTTCAATCCACTTGGTGAAATAGTCTGTGGCTGTTAGAATCCACTTATGCTGGCCTGAGGATGATGGGTGTATTTCTCCAATGAAGTCAAGACCCCATTATTGAAAAGGTTTCTCGGTTGAAATGGGCTTAAGGGGCAAGGGCAGAAGCTTTATTTTTCCTTCAAAGACTTGGCATTTGTGGCATGAAACCACAAACTTTTTGACGTCTGCAAACAATGAGGGCCAATAGAAACCAACCCTTAATATCTTATCAGCAGTGGATTTCCAATATAGATGCCCTCCACAGTCCCCTGCATGGAATTCTTTCATAACACTGTCAGTTTCATTTAAAGTTAAACAGTTCAACAAAATTCCTTCATGATTTTTCCAAAATAGGGCACCATCTAAGACACAAAACTTTGATGCTTTCATTTTCAAAAATCTCTTTTTGGTTCTGGACAACCCTGGGGAGCACACCAGTTTAACAATATAAACAAATATCAGCATACCATGGGGATTGAAAAAAAGCTTCACTGGTCTGTGGAGTCGCCAGCTCTTGTTCATTGTCCAGTTCATTTATATTTAAGGCTTGAAAATTGGTTTCGGACATCAGTTTGGCTAAACCTTGTCCCTTTATGAGCTTGGTGGGTTTTGTCTCAATGTCATACTCAAGGATATTGGCAATCCATTTGCCTCTTTTCCCTTCTATGCCTTCTTGAGTCAATATGTCTTTTACAACAACATTTGGCACATAAGCAATCACATGTGAACATAAAATGTAAACTCGGAAATCTTTAATTGCTTTAACAAGAGTGTAGGCCTGCTTATCCATGATTTGGTACTTCAAGGGCACATCTCTAAGGGCTCTGCTGAAAAAAGCAATTGGTTTTTCATTTCCTTGGCCATCCTTTTGCAAAAGGACAACAACTATGGTGTGTTCATATGCAAATGAAAAGATGATGAAATCTTTGTCAAATTGAGGACTTGTGAGGACTGGGGCTTGGGTTAATGCAGTTTTTATGCCCTCAAATGCTTTCTTGGCTTCTAAAATCCACTTTACCTTGGAATCCTTCTTTAACATGTTATTTAGCATTCTTGTTAACTCAGCCAAGTTTGGGATAAATCTCCTTAGGAAATTGATCTTTCCTAGGAATGCTTGCAACTCTTTGATGTTTATTGGATATGGGATTTGCAGAATGGCTTGGATCCTTTCGGGATCGATTCTAATTCCATATTTTGAAATGATATGGCCAAGAAGTTTGCCTTCTTGTAGGCCAAACAGGGATTTCTTAGGGTTTAGAGATATGCCATATTTCCTACAGGTTAGGAATACTTGCCTTAGGTGCTTTAGGTGCTCTTGATCGGATTTTGAGAAAGGGGTAAGGTCATCAAGGTAGACAACCAAGAAATCATGGATTTCCTTGGCAAAAGCAATGTCCATTGCCCTTTGAAAGGTTGCAGCTGCATTTTTGAATCCAAAAGGCATTTTGACATATTTGAAGGTTCCCCAGGGTGTTGTAAAGGCTGTCTTGTCTTGGTCATCCGGGTGAACTAATATCTGATTGAAACTTGAGAAGCCATCAAGCAATGAAATTCTTGAGGACCCCACTACTCTTTGTAGAATATGGTCCATCTTTGGCAATGGGTAGTGGTCTTTAAGGGAGACTTGGTTCAAATTTCTTAAGTCTACACATAGCCTAATCTCACCTGTTTTCTTCCTTGTGGGAACAAGATTGGATATCCATTCAGAAAATCTAATGTGATACTAGCCTCAAACATTCTTTTTACTTCTTTCTCAATCAAGGGGAGAAGCACACGATTGATTCTCCTTAGTTTCTGTTTGAAGGGCTTTTGATTTGGCTTTAAGGGAATAGTATGTTGAATAAAAGAGGTGTCATAAGTCTTGAGATCCTCATAAGTCCATGCAAATACATCTTGGAACTCTTTGAACAGGTCAACATATTTTGGCTTTTGATCAGCAGGCAAAGACTTGGATAGTTTTATCATTTTGGGCTTCTCTGCTGTCCCAATATTACAGTCTTCCACAACAGCGTTTAGTGGTTGCATCTTTGGCTTTTTGGGGACATCATTTGCATCAAACATATCCTCTAATGGAGTTAGGCTAGCAGGCAGACAATTGTCCTTTAAATCCATCACTTCGGCCTCTGCTTCAGCTATATCTTCTAAATTCATTTGCTTAAGCTCTTGAACGTTTTTGGCATCAAACATGTTTGGGTGCAGCATTTGATTTGCTGCTTCAGTTGTTATAGTTTGCTCATTTTGGTTTACTTGCTGTTGTGGGTCATCCATGGCATCTTCATCAATGTTTAAGCTTGAAAATTCTTGTTGTAAAGTGAGGAAATTGTTTATTTGTGCATCATTTTCAAATACTTGCCAATATTTTACATTGTTAGGGACAACATGCCTATTTTTTATTTCAGCTGAGAAATGGTGATTGGGCTCAAATGGTAGCTTGCATGTGCTAGCAAAAGTAGCTAGGCTGTGTGCATGTAGATTATGGCTTCTTGGAATTTTGGCAAGCTTGCACTCCGTGAAGGTATCAAGTATTTCTGTGGCAACAGTCCTATAAGATCTTAGCCTATTGTCATTTGTAACAAAGTTACCTTTCATCTGCTGAATAATCAGGTTGGAGTCACCTAGAATGGAAACTTTTGTTGCTCCTAGAGATTTGATTAGCTTAAGGCCTAAAAGGAGGGCTTCATACTTTGCCATGTTGTTAGTACATCTGAAGTTTAATCTATAAGCATGACCCTCTGCATGATTGTTTTGTGTATTATGGATCCATACTCCTGCCCCTGCTCCTACCTTATTAACTAGAACCATCAAACTCCAAATACCATAGGATTTCTTGCTCTTGACTAGTATTGAGAGTTTCAACCATTTTAGGAGTGGGCAGATTTGAATTTTCTGTTTCGGGAGGTTCTTCTTGTGTTCTGGTTGCATTGATTGTTTTGAAAGTTTCTTGGGTATGGGCAACCGATTCCTCACTTATGCATGTTTCTTGTTCTAAAGCCAAAGGATTATCATCAGTGGGAGGAGACCTATCATCATTAAACAAGATAAATGAATCCATATCAGAATGAATTGAGTAAATTGGAAAGTTTTGGGGCTTTTCCTCACTACTTACCACATACTTCATTAGTGTTTCCCTATACATCCTCTTTGGTTGCCCAAAGACTGAAATAGTGGCATAAGAGAGGTCTAGTTGGAAAGATCCTTGGAGTTTTGCTCCCCAAGATCTTGATAAGAGCATGCCATATTTTGGTGGAATGTCAACAAAAACCACGTCCATTAGGATTGTTTTGTTGGGGTATTGGACTAAAGACACACATAAATCCTTGATTAAGCCTAAACACTTGACTTGACTAGAATCAAATGAAAATAAGTCTTTGTAGGGTCTAGTGACCTCAAGGTTTAGCTTCTCCATTACAGCTTTCGGCATTAGGTTGTGTGAAGCACCTGAATTGAACATAGCATTGTGCAACACTTTATCATGAATATGTAAACTGACATAGAAGGGTAGAACAACTCCATGTGCTGATTTGCCATCAACTTTACGACCGAAAAGGAGCTCAGGTTGATCATCTAAAACATTAACATCATCCCTATTCTCTGGTATGTGCAATGATCTTTTGATTTGCTGCCCATATACATCATGTTTGGTAAGTTCAGAGAGAGGAATAGATATCTTTAGTTTACCAATTTCTGCCTCTAAATCAAAAGTTTTCTCTGATTGGTTTCTAGTATTGTGACTGGAAGATTTTGCCTTTTCCATTGCACTTTCAACAATTTGCTCTTGGTTGTCAGTGTTATCTTGAGGTATTTCTGTTTTGGGAAGGCTTTCAAGAGTGCTGTTTACATTCTCTTTTGAGGAAGAGGATACAAAAGGCTGCTTTTTAGAGGGCTGCATATCAGATACATCCTCTATGGTCACTTCTTTTAATTTTGGGTCTGTTTTGTCGGCAGGTTCTGTTAGAGAAACCTTGCCTTTAATCTTCTTAGGCTGCTTGATATCATTTGGTTTAACATTTTCAGGCACATCTATGGTTCTTGTCCTCAGCTTATACTGTTTGTGGACCTCATAAACTGCTGAATCATAGCCTTGTTTAAAGTCAAAAGACTCTCTAGAATTAGTCTGAAATTGATTTACATCATGGTCATCTTGGTCTTCTTGGGTTAGAAAAACTTGTTGTTCACTCTTCAAACCCATTAAGTTTATGTGAGTGTCCTCTATCTTCTCACTAGATGTGGATGTTTCAACATAGTTTTCATGAAAAGGAGGTCTTATATCATGGTCGGGGCTAGCCCTTCCAACGTTTGGGTTTTGGTTTTTCCTAAAATTTGGGTTTCTGACAGTATTGGTTTGTTGTCCTTCCCATGATGTTTTTCTTTCCATAGTTCCCATTCTATCTTCAAAACTATTTACTTTGTTGAAGATTGCATCCAACTTCTGCTCAAACGTTGGAGGTTCTTCTTTAAAAGTGGTTCTTCTCTCGGCTCTTGCTCTATTTCTTTTGGCAATTAGATTTGCCTCCACACTAACAGCTACATCCTGCATGTCTGCTAAGTTTTCAGGAGCTCTTTCCCTCAATTGATAGGCCATGTCGGTATCAAAACCATCAGGGAATTTATATAAAGCAAGACCAGGTGGAGGCCTAAGGTTCTGTGGGATCGCATTATAAACATTGTTAAATCTTGCACAATAGTCTAAGACAACCTCTTGAGGGCCTCTTTTGATAGTATCATATTCAGCTAGAATGTGCAGTGGATCTTTCTTTTTCTCCCATCTGTTAAGGAATGTTTGGTAAAGGGCATCTGGGTTAGCTATGGAATTTGCAGGAAGAGCTCTAAACTAGGGCCTAACGTCACCTGTGAGACTTTGGACAAAAATATTCATTCTTACATGATCATCTATTTCATAACTCTCAAAATAGTCCTGCATTTTCTTGGTGTGTTGTAGGGATGTGCAAGAACCCGTACCATCAAAATATGTGATTTTAGTTTGGTAATCCTGAGGCATAGCCCCAGGATTTGTAAAGGTGCATATCTTTTTGCCATATTCACAGGGATAAGTGGAACGGCTGGAACAGTAGTAATAACAGTGGTAATAGGAGGAGTATGTGCAATAAATGGAGGAGTGGAAGAGGTGCTTGGAGAGGTGGATGATGAACTAGGGGAAACAGGGTTTGAACGAAATAAAACTTTGACAGGGGTTGGAACACAGCTTGGCTGAATTGTTTCAGGACTAGAATCAACAAACTCTTCTTGTTTTTGTTTGCTAACGTTTCTTGGGATTAAATTGGGATTTTAAAAAATAACTAGGGGATTTGGGTCTGGATTTGACCTGGTATTACATGTTTTCTTCTTTGGAGCCAGCTTCTAACTTCTTTTTTGGAATTTTCTGAAGATTTTTTCCAGCGGAGCTTCTAACTTCTTTTTGGAATTTTCTGAAGATTCTCCCCAGCCGAGTCGCCAGTATGTAATCACTCGGGTTGTCCCTTGGCTCCTTAAGGGATAACGGCCGAGGTAACCACAAACTAATCTTTAGACTGCAGGTCCTAGCCTACCTGCAACCAGAGAGGGCTCTCTCTTATAATTTAGCTTTGTTTGAGGCTGATTTTAGGCTAGTTATGATGTTCTTTGGGTTTTGTTTTGATTTTGGTGGGAAGGATGATGTTTTCAAGCAAAGTTGGGATGCATAGTGTGAGAAGTTCGAACCATTGGGCATGGAGTCATGGATTAGGGCTTGCTGTTGCGTTTTCTTGGTCACAAGAGGAATACAGAGCAGGATAGCTACACATAAAACAATATCAATTGCTGAAAAAAGATGGAATGAAGGCCAGAGATGAAAGGAAACTAAGAATATTTCATTAGCTAACAGAGAAGGGAGGTGAATGAGTGTTTATCTAGGAGCAGTTAAGAATTCCTAAATAACAATCATATGTGAAAGAAAAAGTGTAAACATGATCATTTAAGTATGCATATTCATAACTATTCCTGAGGAAAACATGTAGAAATAACAAAATTTGAGCATAGAGTGCTGCTAAGCAAATTCTAAACTATTCTTCATTTATGCTATTTAGATGATGGCACATAGATGATATAACAAACATAAAAACTGAAAACAGAGGTAAGAAACACTTATTGAGCCATGTAGAAGCACAAGAATTCCATAGTCACTCTTCAGCCATTAAAAACACAACATAGAGTTTCAACATCCAAGCATTCCAGCAGTCTTTGATTATAGATGCTCTCAAAGTATACAACGCAAGTCTAAACTCCGAATTATCAACCAACCAACCCCTAAAACAATGAATCAGGGTGGTTTATATAGGGAAAATATACCAAAAATATCTATTACAGCAGATCTTAAACAGATATGAGGGAAATGAGTGCTTTAATCTATCTTATCTTGAAGTAAATGCATAAAATATTTATCTAAGTGATGCGCTGGGGCAGCTGCCTCAAAAATGAGTAGGAATGTGTTCTTTGCTGTTATGCGCTGGCCATTTATCATAACTGCGCATTGGTCTCTACTCCACTGCTCTTGAGTGGCTTTGATGTGCATTAACTGTGATCTGAGAGCCTTAAGTAGCTTCACCGCTTTCTTTGACTTTGATGGAGGCTTTTAATGTTCACCTGCTTTGATATTGTCGATCTGATACTCTTTGCCGCTTCACTGATACTTTTTTTTTTTAATTGAATCGAGACTCTTTTTCTCTACCGATCCTCTTTGAACTGCTAAATCGCCCCTTTCTGTTTCTTTCAGGCAAAAATAACTGCTGCAAACCATGCGCTGGACTGAGGCTTTCCATTTTGGCCATTTTTTCTTAGCGATGCACGATTAGTGCTAATCGCGCATCAAAAACTGCCCCTGATTTTCATTCTGGGTTTCCTAAGCAGCGATTTCGCCTTTCACATTTTTTTTTTTCGGCGATGACGTCAGCGGTGGGACCCAGTACGGCGGATGACGTCAGCGGGGTGACGTGGATGATGACATCATCATGACACGGTGGCAGGGTGATGACATGAGCGGGTGACATGGCACAGGTACATCACAGTGGCAGGCGACGTGGCGGCATCGTCATGCGGTGACGTAGGCAAGCGGGGAGGGCATTAAGCGGTTTGCATCAGACCGCTTTTGGTACGGGAGTGGTATGTGTTAGGGGCAGCCCGATGCAATAGGAGGCCGACAGCTGTCCCAGTGTATGACGGTGAAACCGTCGACCATTGGGTACTATCGTACCGCTACGAAGGGGCGCCCGATATTCATTAGGGTCGTCGGATCTGGGAGGGCTGATCCTATGGTGGACGGGCGGGCAACATGATCGGGGTTTAGTGGAAAAGCGCGCCCGATAATCGTTAATTATTTGCGGCTTCAGGTGGTTAAAACCTTAGGTTATGGGTGTAATATTCGCTCGGGATTTGGTTATTTTATCAATCAAATATTAATAAAACCCCAATACAATGCATGCGTGGGGTATGGTATAGTTTCATGTGCGGGGGGGTTTAATATGGTTATTTATTTAACCAGAAGTTAAATCAATCCCAAGGGTAATGAACGCGGAGGGGCTAACAATGGGTCCCAAATGGACCTAGTGTTTCCCGACTTTTAGTATTTGGCTATAGTTGCCATGGGGAGGAATATTTAGTGTTTTTTGGGGTTTTTATATAGTATCTTGTAGAATAGGGGTAGGGAAAATGATTTAGGGAGCTTTATAATAAAGTTAGGAGTTAAAATGAATTCGTGAGGTGAAGTGTAGGGGAAAAGTTAAGCTTTGTGAACTAAAAATTAGTTTATAGGGGGCGAATGAACTGCGGAGAAATGATTTTTGCACAAAAAATGTGACTTCTCTTGACTGAATAAAGTCAAAGCTTGACTTGGCTTTTCACCAAAATGGAGTGATAACAGGACTGGTTGCGCAGATCCCAAGGTCCTCAAGGGGATGTTAGTGAGTGATTTGGGAAATAAGAAGAAGAGGGAGTTAGAGATGCCTTGCTTGATCTGATCAAAATGAAAAAGTGCCTCAAAACTGTGATCTGGATAAATATAACACTTGAAAACATGAAATGGATCACATAGCTTGATTTTTGCAACCACAAAACTACTTACCCAGCCTACTTTACCTAGCATTTTTTCTTCTTTTGGTTTGGGTGCACTTGAACTAGCAAACCCAGCTTTTCAAATTTTTCTTTTTTACTGCCCTCCTATCTACATCTATACTTATTTCATCCAGGGGCTTAGATTAGGCTGTTGAGCACCCTTGCTTCTCTACCTATCTAAGAATCTGCCAAGATTAAGCTCTTTGGACAGATAATGATTCTATATATTCTACAACAGGAAATTGAAACCTAGGGAGACCAAGATTAAGCTATTTGGACCTCCCTTTAACTGAAAATTCTTCAAAAATGGAATAACTCATCAAAATTGGAATACAACAGAGGCACTTAGACTAGCACACTCTCATGGACACTTCTTTGGCCTCAGTAGCAAATATGGAACATTGTAGCATGCAAAGTATGACATATTTGGTATGTATAAATGTCGATCATGAAAGATGAATACCTACTATGAGCAGGAGGCTAATAGTGGCTCCACTTGGGGATGGCTTTTCCTTGCAAAAAGTCAAGAACAGCAGGTCAGAATGCCTTAATCTTTAGTTGTTGTTGTACTCTGAAAACTTCCCTTTGCTGGCTGCTTTATTTATGAACATGACAGCAGACTTAAAGAGCTTAGGGCCTTCACTTCGGGCTTCAATTGCAGCAAGCTTGCTATCCAAACAGAAAACTGAAATCCTACCTACCTACACTAATCAGCACTTACTTTGCTGTTAGGTGAAATCAAATAGCTAGTGCAGCTATTTAAGCATTATAAACATCGGTGAGCTTTGTTGTTTGTGCTTGCTGGTGGTAAAAATGGAGATCTTGCCATTAGATATAACTTTGTTAACTTTTGAGAAGATCAGAAAACTGTTGACCTTCTTTGTTGAAACAAGCAATTGTACAAAACGGTCCCGCAACATATATATACAATTGTTGGGCTGAATTGAAGAATTGTACAAAAGTTTGGGACCACTATCATGCCTTGGAAACTGGATATCGTCAACATTTTGATATTGAGGCACACAACTTGCTAATGGAGAAGAGCACTTCTTTACTTCATCATACACCCTGTCAGCACATGAATCATATAAAACATGAACTGATATTTGCAATTTATTACAAACAAGCTCATATGGCCCTTGACTTATCTGCACAGGCTGCTTCTCTTATTCTTCGAAAAACTCAGATGGCTGAAAAGAAAGAGGCAGGGGATCCACTTGGATCACTTGGTCACGAACAACCGCTTTCGAATCTTCCTCAATCTGATATTCGATGGCTCTTTGGGGCTAAAAAACTAGAGGAAATATGTTTTGAACAATGATTTGGGCTTCCTCCAGATGGTCAATATCAACACTTGATGATACTTTCTTATTAACTGCATGATAGTTCTCCTTAATAAATTGAAAAGAATCAACACATAAAGGTAAAGTTCCTTCGCTGAAATCAAAATTTTCTGTGCTTTCCTCCTTTACTTCATAGCTGAGATAGGCACGTTGATCATTGATTTTAGGCTGTTGATCCTGAACTGTGCTTTCTGCCAAAATAGGCTCTAACTCCTCTGCAAGGCTGATTTGGTCATTAGGCTCATAATCATCGTCATACTCATCGTATTTTGGCAAGCAGTTGAAAGAAGAGAAGTTGTTATATCCATATAGTATATCAGGAGACTACTCCTTCACATCTGGGTGTATGAATATGTCATCTCTTTTGTGGCAGGTTTGTTCATGAATAACATTACTTTCCTCTTGCACAACAGATGTGTCCTTGTGCTCTAAGCATTCAAATTTCATTGTGATCATTTCCTCTGACTTTTGTAACAAACCATGAAGTTTTTCTTCTTGCTTTGTTTTGCGCCATTCCTGTCTCATCTTCAGATTTGTGTCCACGTCCACAGCTATGTCTTGCATTTGTTTCAAAGTGGAC
Source organism: Pinus taeda (assembly GCA_000404065.3). Classification (NCBI taxonomy): domain Eukaryota; kingdom Viridiplantae; phylum Streptophyta; class Pinopsida; order Pinales; family Pinaceae; genus Pinus; species Pinus taeda. The sequence continues at coordinate 463,686 of APFE030677824.1, forward strand.
GGGCATCTTTCTCTCAAACGGAACTCGATTTCCGGATCAAAAGCTTTTGGATAATGCAATAGAGCTAAATCAGGGGGAGGTCTAATATTCAAAGGCATAGAATGATAAACTTGATTGAATCAATCAAAAAATTGCTGAACAAATTTATTTGGACATCTTTCTAACTGATTATATTCTTCAATGAGCAAGAGGAAATTAAGTTTGATCATCCATCTATCAAGGAAGAGCTTGGAAAACTGTTGAAGATTATAGATGCTAGCCTCGGGCAATGCTTTAAACCAAGTCCTAACTTCGCTTTGAAAAGAAAGGGAAAATAGCCTGATACTAACATCCTCGTCCTCCACTTCAAATATATTAAGATAGTCTTCAAAGGCTTGGATATGCTTTTGCACAGTAATACCATTCTCTCCATCAAATCTTGGGAGATACTCAGGATGATTTTTGGGCAGAGGATTAAGCACGGGAGGCAAAAAAAGAGGCTTATATCTGTCAGGAACCTTACGAGGCATGGGATTATGTACAGGGATTGGCTGAATGGGCTCGATATGAACAAGGATGGAATGATTGGCTTTGACATTTGTTTCCTCCTTGGCTGTATGATGATTTTCAGCAGCATTTAAAGGCTCTTGTTCTAATGTGCAAGGAGGCTCTTCAACAACATTTTCAAAGGGAAAATCATAAAAATCTAATTTAAAATCGTTTTTAAAATACAATATACACAACAAAATTTTATGGAAGAGAAAGAATATGACCTCTTGGATAGTAATCCAAGTCAAAAGCCTAATCTGCTCATATATTTCTCTTACGTTCATTTCTCCAGCGGAGTCTTTATTATGAGGATTATGTGGAGTCGCCAGGTGGATAAATCAACTTTGAAGGGTCACATATTTGTCCACCAACACAGATCTGAGCTAATATGTGAAATGGATCTGAAGAAAGGGGAAGTTTCTACAGGAAACAAAATATTTTGAGTTTTTTGAGATTTTTTGATTTTTTGGGATTTTTCAAGAGACTTTATCTAGAGGCAAATTGATCAAAAATGGGGATTTACAGTGATGAACAAAACGATTCATTCCCCAGTGGAGTCACCATTATGTTAACACTCAGGTTGTTCCCTTTGACTCCTAAGGGAATACGGCCGAGGTAACCACAAACCAAGCTTTTAGCTACAGGTCCTAGCCTACCTGCAACAAGAGAGGGCTCTCTCTTTGTAATTTAGCTTTGTTTTGAAATATTTTAGGCTAGCTATGATGAAAAGGGTTTGGTTTTAAGTTTGTTGGATGGTGATCTCAGACAGAACTGGGATGCAAGTGTATAACTATTTTTTCCTTTGGGCAATGGAGTCATTGTAAGTGTAATTACTGAAAGAGTTTCTTGGTGAAAAGGTAGTACCACAGAGCAGGATAGGCAGGCTAGGAACAACTTTCAAATCTGGTAATGATGGAATGAGGTCAGGGAATGAAAGGAAATCAAGAATCTCTCACTATACTGACAGAGAGAAAATGGATGAATATTGTGCAGGAGTAATTAAGAATTCCTAAACAGTATTCAAAATCAGAGAACTAGTGCAAACATGAGCAGTAAAGAATTCATATTCATGACTAGTCCTGAAGAAAACATAATTGATAATAGAGATTGAACATAAGGTGCATTCATACAAATCCTATGCTATTCTTCGTCTCTGTTACCAAGGTCATGAAACATAGATGAGATTTACAAAATGGAAAACATAAAACGCAGTTTAGTATAACTTATTGTTCCATAGCATGACACATGAATTATGTAGCAAGTCCCAGAACATCCAATCCACCTTCAGATCATTCAAACACAGTGATCTTCAACCGCCATTTGTATTAGCACAGTCTAATTTGTTACAGTGCAGTTCAGAAAGAAGAAATCATCAACCAACCAACCCTTATTACATTGTTCAGGGCTGTATTTATAGGCAAAATATCTAAAAAATAGATCTGATAGAAGATCTGAGGAAATAACTGCAATTAACCTAACTTCTCTTGCAAGTAATGTAAAAAATATCTATCTAATGTTGCGCTGGGGGCAGCTGTTTCAAAAAATGAGGCTATGTGGCGTCCTTTGGTAGCTCTGTTGTCCAATCTGCAATCACTGTGCCTTCAATCTCTTTTCTGCACCTCTTAGTCAGTTCTACTGCTCTTAGGTGGCTGTGATTCTTATTAAATCTAATATGACTCGGCTTTAATGGCCTTTAACTTTGTTCTGATACTCTTTAACTAGTCAATTCGCTCCTTTTTGTTTCTTTCGGGCAAAAATAACTGTTGCAAACCATGCGCTAGACTGAGGCTTTCCATTTTGGCCATTTTTTCTAAGCGCTAATCGCGCATCAAAAAACTGCCCCTGATTTTCATTTCGGGCTTCCTAAGCAGTGATTTCGCCTTTCGCGCTTTTCTTTGCGGTGACGTCAGCATGACGTTAGCGGTGGGACCCAGTACGAAGGATGACATCAACGGGGTGACGTGGCGGGGTGACATGGTGGGGTGATGTGGATGGTGACATCATCATGACATGGTGGCAGGCTGATGATGTCAGCGGGTAACATAGCGCAGGTACAGCACAGTGGCAGGTGACGTGGCGACATCGTCATGCGGTGACATAGGCAAGAAGGGAGGGCGGTAAGCGGTTTGCGTCGGACCGCTTTTGGTATGGGAGTGGTATGTGTCAGGGGCGGCCCGATGTAATAGAAGGTCAACAGTTGTCCTGGTGTACGACGGTGAAACCATCGATCATCGGGTACTATCATACCACTACGAAGGGGCACCCGATATTCATTAGGGACGTTGGATCTGGGAGGGCCAATCCTACGGTGGACGGGAGGGAAACATGATCGGGTTTTAGTGGAAAAGTGTGCCTGATAGTCGTTAATTATTTGCGGCTTCGGGTGGTTAAAACCTTAGGTTATGGGTGTAATATGCACTCGGGATTTGGTTATTTTATCAATCAAATATTAATAAAACCCTAATAAAATGTGCGCGGAGGGTGGTTGAACATAGTTATTTATTTGACAGGGTGTTAAATAAATCCTAAGGGAAATGAACGCAGAGGGGCTAACAATGGGTCCCAAATGGACCTAAGGTTTCCCGACTTTTAGTACTTGGCTATAGTTGCCATGGGGAGGAATATTTAGTGTTTTTTGGGGTTTTTATATAGTTTCTTGTAGAATAGGGGTAGGGGAAATGATTGACGGAGCTAGATAATAGGGTTAGATGTTAATATGAGGTCTTTGGAATGCAAAGGAGGGGATGCATTCTAAGTTTATAGAATGGAAACTTAAGCATAGGGAAATGAATGGATTGTGTAAAGATTAATTTTCCACAAGAAATGTGGCTTCTTTTCCTAAGTCAACTCAGATGTCAACTTGGTTTTTAACAAGAATGGAGTGAAAATGGGATTTTTGGGTAGATCCCAAGGTCCTCAAGGGGATGTTAGTGAGTGATTTCGGAAATAAGAAGAAGGGGAGTTAGAGATGCCTTGCTTGATCTGATCAAAATGAAAAAGTGCCTCAAAACTGTGATCTGGATAAATATAACACTTGAAAACATGAAATGGATCACATAGCTTGATTTCTGCAACCACAAAACTACTTACCCAGCCTACTTTACCTAGCATTTTTTCTTCTTTTGGTTTGGGTGCACTTGAACTAGCAAACCCAGCTTTTCAACTTTTTCTTTTTTACCGTCCTCCTATCTACATCTATACTTATTTCATCCAGCGGCTCAGATTAGGCTGTTGAGCACCCTTGCTTCTCTACCTATCTAAGAATCTACCAAGATTAAGTTGTTTGGACAGATAATGATTCTCTATATTCTACAACAGGAAATTGAAACCTAGGGAGACGAAGATTAAGCTATTTGGACCTCCCTTTAACTGAAAATTCTTCAAAAATGGAATAACTCATCAAAATTGGAATACAGCAGAGGCACTTAGACACTCTCGTGGACACTTCGTTGGCCTCAGTAGCAAATATGGAACATTGCAGCATGCAAAGTATGACATATTTGGTATGTAGAAATGTAGATCATGAAAGATGAATACCTGCTATGAGCAGGAGACTAACACCTTCCAAAGAACTTCTTACTTGATAGAATCTCATCCTTGCAGGCAGATCTGTCCAATGAAAGGTGGGGTAGAGGACCTGTTGTCATTTTATATTTTTGAGGTTGAGCGAGTAAACACATAGGACAACATCAAAACCACTTTGGAATCTAGGATCTAGCCTTGCCAGCTTTAGAGAGGGATCTCTCTATTTAATTTAGCTTTGCTTTTATGTAAATTTTAGGCTAGCTATGATTGTACTTGTTTATTTTGTTTGAATTTTTTTTTTGATTTGAGTGTTATAATTTCATTGTGCTATGGAGGCTATAAACTAAATTGGAGTTTTGCATCAATCTTTAGAGGAGTTATCACAAGGCAAGCTAGGTTGCATTAACTCGATCTTTTCAGAAATTTAGTGAATTGTGGAATAGCATAAGTGTAAAGGTTCAGTAGAAATCAAGGAGCAACTAAGAATTCCTTGATATGACTTCTACAGAAAACATTAAAATTATCAACAACCAAAATAGGGATCTCTAGACAACGAATCTTATTTATCACAATTTATGTTGATTAATTCAGAAATTTAGAATAATAGAGAAAAGAGAAACAATGTTTAAACAATTAGACAGAAGAGACACATCACGATTAGTACACCACATGAATCCTGTGAAAGGTCATTGTATTGTTGATGCTCTAGGACTTTGAAAATACAATATGCAGAAGGAAATTACATTCGGAAATCAACCCCTAATAATTCAAGCAGTGAAGTATTTATAATGAAAAGTTAAAAAGTTCCTTACAAAATCGTTGCCAAACTGACAGTGTATTATTAACCTAAATAAAAACAATATCATCTAATATTCATAGAAGAATAGGCCACATGGGCTGTTGAAAAGAAAAGTGGCTACCTAATTTGATGGTTTTTATTGTTGAGTCAACAAGAAACAGTGTTGTTATGCTGAACTAACCATTGTGCTAATAGCTGTGTTGGTAAGTTGTTTTAATACTCCTGAGTTATGCTTCAATCTAGTAAATCAACCAATTCTTCCCATCTCTTTTTGTCTGGCACTATCAATTTGGTTATCGTGTGGAAATTTCATTTGCCTCTATGTATTTGGCAAAAGTTGGCTTTACAGTAAAAATATGTTTTGCCTCATTTTGTAGATGGAAAAAATTTGGCATGGTTTCCAAAAATGCCTTGGTTGTCATAATTCCCTTAATTCCACTAAAATTAATGCTTATTTTAGCCACTTCTTTCATCTTCGGGATATAATCTTCCTGAGTGATCAATTTATCGTTTATAGCATAGATACTGGGGAGTCCCTTTTGCATTAAGGCTTCAATTACATTTGTAAACATGTTTACCTACAGCTCTAAGGTTTCACACCTTTCTTCCAACTAATCAATGAGATTTTTCTTTGTCAAGACTTTCTTGACTTCCAGAGTGGTGGCAGTTCTATCAATGATTCCTACTTCCTCCAACTCATACCTAGACTTTGAGTTTAGGAACTTGATTGTATTAACAACTTATGTTGGCATCTCTCCAAGCTTTTCTCTTCCTTGCATAATAGTTTCTGTAGCCTTCTTGATTAACTCTTTCTGCTCAAATATGATTTGGATAGAAGGCCAAATATTATTCATAGAGTCTAATATTCATCAAATAGTTTCCTTGGCTTGGGCCAAGGTCTGACCAATTGAATTGTCTCTCTCTACCTGACACAACTTTTCCAATAGTCTCCGGGATTTCTCCAATTCAGTAGTCCAAGTAGCTTCAGCTTTGGGCTTTTGGACTTCCAAATCTTTGATTTGGCTCTGCAAAGTCTCAATCTCCTTTGACTATATTGACATGTTTTGCAATTTCTGGGTCACCTGTTCAACACTTGTAGTCTGAGTGGAAGAACTAGCTGTAGTGGTTGCCCCTATTGATGGAAGCTGGGAAATAGGTATGACATCTAGGGGACAATGGTCATCTTCAAACTATCTTCCTTATCCTTTACCAGTTTCTCCAACTCTGCCTTCATCTGCCTAATCTATACATTTTGTTCTATGATTAATTTCGCCATATCTTCTTTCTATGCTTCCCCTTATTCAATATCTTTGGTCACTAGATCTTTTGCGGCTAGTAGCTTGAGCATCTTCCTCAATGTTGCAATGTCTAGGTTTTTATTTTTAACAATCTCCTCGACAACATTGACATATTTAGGGCCATACCCTATTTTAATCACCAAGTCTTCCAAAGACTTGATCCTATTATCTTTGGCCAAGGAGGACACTTTCTCCTGTTTCAACTGTGACTGAACATTTGCAAAAGAACCCTACAATTTAGATAGTGGCATTGCAATGTTAGTTAGAGTGGAGGATATCATTTCACCAGTTTTCTTGTGCATCTCCATTTGATCAATGGGATGTATGTCCTTTGTATCAAATTAAAAGGTGGTGCTCTTGTAGTCTACTGTTGATTTTTTTTATGGAATCTGGGCCTCAAGAAAGGCCATATGCTTTTTACCATGCTCTATGTCAAAGAATGACAACAACCTACTCTATGAGTTGGAGGTCTGCTTCCAGAATTGGTTATAAGTGTTGTTTTATAGAATTTCATTCGTAATCTTTGTATCCATATACCTATCAAACATTGTGTTCTCTTTTTCTATTTGGACAATTTTTTATTCCATCTCAGTCTCCTTATGAACTTGTGAGGATGAAGGTTCAGAAGGAGACATAGTGAATTTGGTAGTTGCAGATGGTGAATCTGTGGTGATGATGGTTTCCTTTTCTTTAGTTTCTTTGTCTAATTCTGCTCTGGGAGTTACCTTTTCTCTCTTTATATAACTAATTCTGAATTCTCAAGGTTCACTTCCAGTGGTAGATGATGATCCTTCCTCCCTCTTTATTTTGCTTGATTTTTCCTGAGGAGCAAGAGTCTGAAAACTAGAAGTAGAAACAAGTTGTTCTTCAGCTTCCTGCAAGGTATTTTATGACCACTCCAGGTGATTGTCATATTTCTCTATGTCTAGCCGTAAGGTATGAATGTAAGGAGTGATTTGTTCTCCACTCTGATCTTTGAAATGATGCCACATGGGTCATAAGGCCATGTAAATCTCAAACTAAACTTCATTTCCTTAAGAATTTTATCTTCCTCCTCACTTGATGTCCTTGTGTTGCACACAAATGGGCCCATCTGTGTCTTTATTTTGAATTGTGCCTTCTTCTTAACCACTACAAAGTGAATGCCATATGAGTTCTACATCTACCTGATATAATCCAGTGCAAATATCCTCATTGGGAGGTATTTGGGGAGTTTATAGGGGGAAATTCACAATTGTATACCCTATTTTTTCTATAATTTTGGTATAGGTACCAATCTGCAGTCTTTGTTTTATCTGACAAATGTAAGATTCTCTTGATCTCCTCAATGATTCTGGGTTGTACTACACTATTCAGAATGTTCATGACTAGATGAATAAAGTCTTCAATAAATTTCTTATAGCTGAATTATTGTTATTCTCTCATGACTAATGAGGTCCAAAATATCACTAGATGTTAATTTCCTACATCATCCAACTTCTGTAATGCAAAACTAAACTTGTCTACCTGATAGTAGAGGAACATTTAATCAAAATTTAGGTGTAATTGAACACCTATTCTGTTGGAAACTTTATAAACTGTTCATGGATATTATCAGCCAAAAATTGACTGAAGTTTAATTACCAAGGAGGGCTTGCTATCTGTGGAAAATATAGAAAGGAATCCTAAAATGGGATCATCTACCCACTGATCAGAATGATAGACTAAAATGTGAGAAATCATGCAAATAATATGCTTGGCCCTATCAGAGAAAATGGAAGAAGGATATGGAGGATTATTTTTGGGTAATTAGGCATTCTCTGGCAAGAAAATCTCAAAAAGTCTTGCTCTGGGGGCAAAGTGTAGCTTTTTATAAAGTTGGGTGAGGGCTTCTAGGGAGAAACAGGAAGCATTTTTCATAGTGGGGGCCAACATCACTATCCAATGGGCTAGGTTGTGATGTTTAAAAGAATGTCACCTGTAGGGGAAATAATCGCTCTTTGGGCAGGGACATAGCATGCTTGACATCTTCTAGTAAATTCTAGGGCTTGGAATGTCAAGGGGAAAATACAATGGGGGAGGTCGAACTCCAAGAGCCCAATTTCATCGGTTTTGTTTGTGTTCTTATCCTCTAACGAGCAATATAATGCCAGAAAATCGCATTCACACCGAGTTTAATTTATCTTGTAATCCCTATCAGCTAAAGGTGTATGATCTAAATCTACAGCAGGAGGAATTAAAGGATTAATAGGTTGATTTTTAATTTTAGTTTTGGGAGGCATGACTGTAAAATTCTGAGTACAAGAAGACGAGCTTACCAAACAAATAAGAAATAACGGTTTGTCAGGTGAAAAGGAAAGGAAATGTCAGTGTATTTCATAATCCTAGCCATGGAAATTATCTGATAGAGATCGTTGTGGGAAACTATGAATAATAGAAACAACATGAGTGAAAAGGAGTGAGAATGACAAGCTCAAAGGTGTTTAAACACTGTGACGAGTGTCCCGTTGGAAATGGTGTGGGGTTGTTAAGCTAAATGGTTACCCAGGACAACTCAAAATAAATGAAGAACGATTATTTGCCCGAGAACACATTGAATTGGTCCAACGGTCATGCCATGTGGCAGGTGCATAATAGTGGAGGAAAAGTGGTGGGGAGTGGCAGGGTAGATGAGGAAAAGTGGTTTCCGGAGGGGTAGTGGGTGGTTAACAATTTTAACCGGGGGGGGGGGGGGGGGGGGGGGGGGGGGGGGGTGAAATCAACTAGAGGGTGACACGAAAGGGAGGGGGCCATGCTAGGGAAACTGCTTTCCACACACCACACCCCCCCCCCCCCCCCCGCCACAACTAAAGACAGAATGGAAAGGGGTGGGGCGAAAAAGGACGAGGTTCATGGATGAAGTGAGGGGTCGGATCCCGAGGGCATGGAGTGAGATTTACTTTATCCTTAATATGACAAACAATATTTTTGGCCATTTTCTCTTTTAATATTTTCCTTCCGAACTTAGGATAAGGGAAAATGATGCAAATGAAAAACGTCAACCATAATGCACATATTTACCCTTTTGAACTTAGGGTAAGGGATAAATAATGAAACATATAAAAAACTTTATCTCATCATACAAAATATGACCTTTTTATAGAAATTATGACCTTTTCATGCTATCTTCAAAACTTAGGATAAAATTTATATATGCAAATATTTACCAAATCACCTAATCTACCTACCCTTAGTTAAACTAGCATTTTTATTTTTGTCTTTAGGTTGCACTTAGACTAGCAAACCCATTTTTATTTTCTTTTATACAAAATGAAAAACTACCTAACCTATCCCTTATTTCTCCTATTGATCCAGATTAAACAATTGGATCAATATCATTTTCTACTAACTAATGAAATACCGAGATTAAATTGTTGGGTAAACCTTTATTGTCTGTCTTAATTTACATAAATTTAGAGTTAAATCATAATTAGACTATATGATTAAACTTAAAGCTAGTGATTGTTGCATTTTGAACAAGATGCACACAACTTTATTTTACAGGAATGAAGCAAAACTATTTATGAGTAGTGGAATTTAGACTTGCAACACTTTCAGTATTATTCTCTTTTTATTTTCTTTCTTTTGGTGGGGTTCAATCTTTTCTACTTTTTCAATATTCTTGTTTTTCTCTTTATTTTTCTTCTTTATACCCTCTTTTCATTTTTAATTCTTTTTCTTTTATGTGGAAATCATTGCCAGATTGACAAGTATTTACAAAATGAGATTCCTGAGATACAATACTCAATTACCTTGAGATCCTATAAATTATAGGACCCTAACAATGGCTCCAGTTGGGGATGGCACTCTCCCTGTGAGCTGCCAAGAACATGTGATCAATAGCCTTGAGTGTCTTATTTCAACAATATCTACCTCTGGTTTCTTTGGTGCAGTACTTATGGTAACTCATCAATAGAAGCTCAGGGCCTTCTTTGCAGGCTTCAACTTCTATTAGTAGGTCACCCGATCCAAACAATAAGGACAATGACATTTACAATGATTAATGGTAAGAAAATATTTATTGCTCAAAGAAATAGTGTTTGAGAATCCTACCATTGATAGGTCCACCATGGAATTCTATCCCATCCAAATTTCTGATAAAAAATGCATTATTCCCTCTGAAAGCATAAACGACATAAGGTCCCATCCATAAATTGTCAAATTTTCCAAGCTTCCCTTTATCCTCTTTTCTTGAATCACACTTTAAGACTTTATCACCAATGGTGAAATCATTTGATTTTTCCTTCAAAACTTTCTTAATTTTCTCATGGATTATTTGAGCCTTATTATAAGCTTCTTCCTTGGATTACTGCAACTAGATTGTCTGATCAATCCTCCTTTTAATGTCATTCGGCTCAGCCTATAATTCCCAAATTATTTTCATGATAGGAACTCCTAAAGAGGATGGAAAAAAAGCATCCATTCCATAAACCAATTGTTATGGTGACATGCCAATTTATTTATTTGTGGTGAGCCTATCAGCCCAAAGTGCATTTATGATCTTGTTGTGCCATGACTTTTTGTTGTCTGCTAACAACTTTTTGATAATATTTACCAAAAATTTATTTGAAGATTCAGCCAACCCATTACCTTGTGGGTAATAAGAATTTGAATGCACTAGAGTGATGTGGTATTTATTGAAGAAATCTATGATTCCTTAGATATAAAGGCTTCAGTATTGTCTGTAATAAGCTTGTTTGGGCAGCCAAATCTAGACAGGATGTTGGTTTCTAAGAATTTTATGATCACAACATCTGTGGCTACTCTAGAAGGAGTGGCCTCAATCCTTTTTGGTGAAGAATTCAGTGGCAATAAGGATCCATTTATGTTGAGTAGAGGATGGAGGATGAATTTATCCAATGAAATCCAATCCCCCATTGTTGGAAAGGTCTTTCAACATATATGGGCTTCAAAGGTAGAGGCAAAAGCTTTATTTTTCCCTCAAAGATTTGACACTTGTGGCAAGAGGTTACCTTCTTATGAACATCTGGAAAAAGTGTAAGCCAATAAAAACCAATTCTAAGGATCTTATTGGTAGTGGTTTTCCAATATAAATGGCCACCATAGTCACCTTCATGGAATTCCTGCAATGTTTTTTCTGCATCATCTCTCAATAGACACTTTAGTAGAAGCCCACCAACATCTTTCCAATACAAAACATTTTATATGATGCAAAATTTAACTGCCTTTAGCTTGATAAATATAGCCTTTGTTTTTGTTAAAACATGAGAAGAATTTAAATTATATAAAATGTAAATAAGGTTTGCATACTAGGGTGAGGTCATGAAAGCCTCGTCAAGTTTTGGAGTCGCATGTTCCTCTCGATCATCCAATTCAGCTACAAAGTTGATATCCAAAGAATTAAAATTAGATTCAGCCATTAATTTGGCTAATCCCTATCCTTTGATGAGCTTGGTTGGCTTGATTTCTATGTCATATTCTAGAATGATGGCAATCCATTTTCCTCTTTTTCCATCTGGATCATTCTGTGTCAAGATGTCTTTAACTACAACATTTGGTACGTAAGCAATTATATGAGAATGAAGGATATATAATCTGAAATCTTTAATTGCTTTTATCAGCGCGAAAGCCTATTTTTGCATTATGTTGTACTTGAGTGCAACATCCCTTAAAGCCTTTCTAAAAAAGAAATGGGTTGCTCATATCCATCAGCATTTCTCTACAAAAGGACAACTACAACAGTATGTTCAGAAGAAAACGAAAAAATTATAAAATCTTTAGTAAAATCTAGACTAATAAGGACTGGTGCCTTTGTTAATGCCTACTTAACCTGGTAAAATTATTTCTTGGCTTCGATGTTCCATTTGATTTCAGAATCTCGTTTTAGCATATTTGTGATGTTTTTGAGGAGTTCTGTAAGGTTAAGGATAAATATTTTGAGGAAGTTTATTATTCCAATAAATGATTGAAGTTATTTAATATTTCTTGGATGATTTATTTTCAGAATAGATTCAATGCTTTTAAGATCAACTCTAATACCCTCCTTAGATATGATGTGACCAAGACGTTCTCCCTCTTCAAGGCCAAACACTGTTTTCTTATGATTTAATGAGATCCCAAACCTTATAAATTTTTAAAATTCTCTTCTTAGGTGCCTCAAATGTTCTTCATCAGTTTTAGAATATACAATTATGTCATCTAGATAGATCACAATAAATCTGCCAATTTCATCAGCAAAAGAAATATCCATTACTCTTTGAAATGTGGCCCCAACATTCATTAACCCAGAAGGCATCTTCACATTCATGAAGGTACCCCATGGGGTGGTAAATGTTTCTTTGTCCTGATCCTCTACATGAACTAGACCTGATTATAACCTGAGAATCCATATAATAAGGAAATCCTAGAAGATCCAACTACCTTTTGCAAAATATGATCCTTTTTAGGTAAGGGATAGTTGTCTTTTAGGATAACTTTATTTAGGTTTCTGAAATCTATACAAAATCTGATTTCACCTATTTTCTTTCTTGTTGGCACAATGTTGGAAACCCATTTAGAGTACCTAAGAGGAGCTATGATTTTAGAATCATACATTCTTTTGATTTCTTTCTCAATTAAAGGCACCAGGACCAGATTTCTTCTGCGAAGTTTTTTTTTAAAGGGTTTCTAATCTTCATTAATTGGAATTTTGTGTTGTATAATTTTTGTGCCATATGTTTTAAGATCTTCATATCTCCAGGCAAAACCATCACTAAATTCCTTTAATAAAGCAATATATTTTTGTTTTTCAACTACTGGGATTGATTTAAGCAGTTTTATGATTTTAGGGTCTTTTTCATTACGTAAATTACAATCTTCAACAGATGTTCCTGAAGGCTAAGTCTTATGCTTTTTAGCCACATCATTGAAATCAAATAATTCTTCTAATGGAACTAGATCTCTAGGCAAAACATTATCTTTAAGTTGGAGTGTTTCAAACTCTTCTTTTTTTGGGTCTATTCCAAGCAATTCTAGTTTATTTAAAATTTATCTATAGGTGTATTTACATCTAAATTATCTAATTGCCTTTCTGGATTAGAATGTTCAACAATTTGACTATCTACTTAAGATTCCAAATTAATATTGTCATCTTGAAATTCATCTTTTCATTGCAGAAAAATTTCAATCTGTTTATCATTTCCAAACACCTGCCAATACATCATGTTATTAAGTACAATTGGTCATTGTTTTACCTCCAGTATATATTCTTGATTACGATAAGGCATTTTACAAGAGCTAGCTGAAAAAGTGAGATTGTTTGGAACGATGTTTTGTTTTCTAGGAATTACATAAAGGTCGTATTCAAGAAAACTCTCTAGGAATTCAAGCGGAACATTTCTGTATGCTCTCATCCTAGGATGTTTGGCTGAATATTCTCCTTTAATTTGTTTGATAATTAATTCAACATCCACTTGAATGGAGATTCTTTTAGCACTTAAATTTTTTAACAATTGCAATCCTAACATAAGGGCTTCATACTCTGCTACGTTATTAGTAAATTGAAAATTAAGCTTGTATGAGTGACCCTCAACATGATTATTTCCTGTATTAACCACCTAAATTCCTGCTCCAACACCACCTTTGTTGCAAGAGCCATCAAAACTCATGTTCCAAAGAGGTTTAGGGGGATTTTTTAGCTCTGTTATTTGTGATTAGATTGGGTCTGCTTTAGAAATTTTAGTTTCAGCATTGATTACTTGAGTTTTGACATCCCCATCATTGTAAATAATGAAAGAATCCAAATCCGGATGAACTAAAACAAATTGGATATTTATGAGGTTTGTCTTGACTACTCACCATGAATTTCATCAAGGTTTCCCTATATAGTATTCTTTGTTGCCCAAAGACTGGTATGGTAGCAAAGGTCATATCCATGTGTAGGGTACCTTGAAATTTTTCTCCCCATCAGCATGAAAACAACATGCCATACTTAGGGGGAATATTTGCAACCACTATGTCCATTACTAGACTTTTAGCGGGGATTTGAGCTAAAGTAACACATAGATCTTTGATAATACCTAGGCATATAACTTTGCTAGAATGAAAGGAGTACAAGTCTTTATAATTTCTAGTAATGTCAAGTCCTAATTTCTCCATAACATCCTTAGGCATTAAATTGTGGGATGCACCTGAATTTAGCATATCATTATGGAGAATCTTGTCATGAATATTCAGGCTAACATAAAATGAACTCCTCCTTCTTTTCGTTTACCCACAAATTCTAGTCCAAATATGAGTTCAAGTTGGTCATCACTCATACTTACAGAGTCACTTTTTTCCCCTTTGTTTAAGGCTTTCATTACTTGGGGTCTATACATGTTTTTGTTCATTAACTATGTGAGAGGAATAGGGCTTTTCAATTTAGCTAATTCATTCCCAATGTTGAACAATGTTTGAATCTTACTTAAGTTAGGAAGTTCAAATTGATCTATGATTTGTTTAGTCATAGATTCTTTTTGTTGACTGGTGGTTGGGACATTTGTTTGAGTAGTTTTAGAAACACTGTCAACAATCTTTTTGATAGGGATTTCTACTTTTTTCTTACTAGAATTATCCACAGTTTTATTAGGAAGACTATCTGTGGTTTTCCTAAGTTCATTTTCAGATGATGTTTTAGCAGGATTATCTGATTTTTTGGTGTTGAGAGTGTCTAGATTATTTTTTCTCCTATGGTTGTACTTCCCGTGGACTTCCATTATGGCATTTTCAAACCCTTGTTTATATTCATCTGACTCTTTAGAATCCAATTTAGTTTGGGCTAGGAGAAAAAGTTTTTGCTCCTCTTGAGTGAGGAGAATTGTTTCATCATCGCTTATTCCCATCAGCTTTATTTGATTATCCTCCAAATCTTCCACAATATTCCCATCATCATCTGTGTAATTTTCCTAAAAAGGAGTCTGAACCTGTTGGTTTGGACCCTTTTGTTCTCTTTGTTTAATTTGGGGAAGTTACATTCCTTCTAAGTTTTGGTTTCTAGTTTGAGGGGCATTTTGGTTCTCTCTTACTTGAGTTTGGTCATTAATGTTTACTCTTTGCATCATCTGGTTCACTAATCTCACTAAGTTATCAATTTTATGATCGAAAACAGAAGTAGAAGGTTCTTCTTTTATGGTAACTCTGTGTTCAGACTTCAGTTTGGCCTTCTTGGTCAAGATGTTAGCTTCAACTTTAATAGCATTTTCTTGCATTTATTCCAAAGTTGTCAGGTCTCTCTCTCTAAGTTGATATTCCATGTCTACATCAAACCCATCTAGAAAATGAATTAGAGCTAGGCTAGGGAAGGGCTTGATGTCTCGTGGAATGGCATTGTAAACAATATTAAACCATTCACAATATTCTTCCACACTTTCATTTGGTTTTATTTTCATCCTTTTATATTCATTTAGGAGTTGAAGTGGATTTTTCTTGATCTCCCATCTAGCTAAAATTGTTTAATGGAAATCATGATTGGCTATAATTCCTATAGGTAAACCCCTAAACCATTTCTTGACATCACCTCCTAAACTCTGAGCAAACAATATCATTTTAACATCAGCTTCATCTACTTCTTGGAGGTCAAACACATCATTCATCCTATCCACATGTGGTTGAGAAGTATAAGCTCCAGTGTTATCAAAGGTCGCAATTTAGATTGGTAATCTCCAGGCATAACATTTAGCTAGCTTAGTAACACCAAAGGTGCATACCTACCTTCCATAACTATTCTGGAAGATTTACTCGAAGATGGTCCTAATGGAGGTGTAGTTTTAATAACTACAGGGATAGCAGGAATAACTGTTTGAGAGATCAGAGGTGAGGAAGTTGAAACTATGGAATGAGTGGGTATGGGAGGTTGTAGATGAATAGACTGGGAAGAATGACCAGAAAAAGAGGTTGTTGCAACTGTTAAAGAAGAAAATTCAGTAGATTTTTGAATAAAGGCTTCTTCAATAGCTTGGTCCAACACTAAAGCTAGACCTTGTAATTTTTCAAATTGTTGTAAGGATTCTAGAACAGGATCTGGTTCAAAATGCTAGGTCTGGGGTATGTATGGTTGCAATATGGCTTTATCAATGATATTTTGGTCTACAAAATCCTTAGACTTTGATCGAAACAAACTATGCTGGAAAGGAAAATCAAACTCTATATCTTGTATAGTTTCAAATTTCTTTGGGAGAGAATTAGACCTTGACAAAGGAATATTTGAAGGAAGAGAATTGAATCTAGACAATGGGCTATTACTACCTTGACTCTCTATAACACTCTTCTTCCTCACCAGCTTCTCAAGGTTATCTACGAATTCAACAGGATTAGGGTCAGGGTGAGATCTAGTGAAAATTATTTTGGGAGCCAGGTCTATTAAAAATCATCACACAAATAAAATAAAATCAATGACACAATAGAATATTCATGAAATAACAACCTCAGGTCACGTATTTCATAATGATATATAAGCATGGATTTATATAAATATTGATTAGATACCAGGGATTAATAATATTTTAGATCAACAAGTATTCTTCCCCAATATAGTCTCCACTATGTTTTTGTTCTATATTTTTGAGGTTGAGGGAGTAAAGACATAGGACATCGTCAAAACCACTTTGGAAGCTAGGATCTAGCCCTGCCATCTTCAGAGAGGGATTTCTTTGTTTAATTTAGCTTTGTTTTTATGTAAAATTTAGGCTAGCTATGATTGTACTTGTTTGTTTTGTTTGAAAGGTTTGGCTGATTTGAGTGTTATAATTCCATTGGGCTATGGAGTCTATAAACTAAACTGGATTTTTACATCAATGTTTAGAGGAGTTCTCATAGGGAAATCTGGGTTGCATTAACTAGATCTTTTCAAAATTAAGTGAATTATGGAATAGCAGAAGTGTAAAGGTTCAGTAGAAATCAAGGAGAAATTAAGAATTCCTTTATCTGACTTCAGTGGAAAACATAAAAATTATCAACACCCAAAATAGGGCACTCTAGATATCGAATCCTATTTATCACAGTTTCTGTTGATTAATTTAGAAATTTAGAATAATAGAGAAAAGAGAAACAATGTTTAAACAATTAGATAGAAGAGACACATCACCATTAGTACACCACATGAATCCTGTGAAAGTTCCTTGTATTATTGATGCTCAAGTACTTTGAAAATACAATATGCAGAAGAAAATTACATTTAGAAATCAACCCTTAATACTTCAAACAATGAAGTAGCTATAATGAAAATTTAAAAAATGCTCTACAAAATTGATGCCAAACCAACAGTGTATTATTAGCCTAATTACAAACAATATCATCTAATCTTTGTAGAATAATAGGTCACGTAGGCTGTTGAAAAGAAAGGTGGCCTAGTTTGATGGTTTCGGTTGTTGAGTCAACCATAAATAGTGTTGCGATGCTGAACTGACTGTCATGCTAGCAGTTGCACTCGCAAGCTATTTTACTACTCCTGAGTTATGCTTCAATGCAGTACATCAACCAATTCTTCCCATCTCTTTCCATCTAGCACTGTATATTTGGTTACCCTGCAGTAAATTTCATCTACCTTTGTGTATTTGGAAAAAGTTGGCTTTACAGCAAAAAAATGTTTTACCTCATTTTACACATGGAAATCATTTGACATGGTCTCCGGAAATGCCTTGGTTGTCATACTTCCCTTAATTCCACTAAACTTAATGCTGATTTTATCCACTTCATTCATGTTCAAGATATAGTCTTCTTGAGTGATCAACTTGTCTTTTATAACATAGATACTGGGTAGTCCCTTTTGCATTAAGGATTCAATTCTATTTATAAACCTGTTTACCTGTAGCTCTAAGGTTTCACACCTTTCTTCGAATTGATGAATGAGATTTCTCTTTTTCAGGACTTTCTTGACTTCCATAATGGCGGAAGTTCTATCACTGATTCCTACTTCCTCTAGCTCATACATGGACTTTGATTTTAATAACTTGATTATAATAGTAGCTTTTGTTGGCATCTCTCCCATCTTTTCTCTTCCTTGCACAATAATTTCTATAGCCTTCTCTATTAGCTCTTTCTTCTCAAATATGATTTGGATAGAAGGCAAAATCTCATTCATAAAGTCTAATATGTTCATCCAAATAGTTTCCTTCGCTTGGGCCATGGTCGGACCAATTAAAGCGTCGCTCTCTACCTGGCACAAGTTTTCCAATAGTCTCTTTGATTTCTCCAATTCAGTAGTCTGAGCAACTTCAATTTTGGATTTTTGGACTTCCAAAGCATGGATTTGGCTCTGAAAAGTCTCAGTATCCTTTAACTGTAGTGACATGTTTTTGTGACTAGGTTACTTGTTCAACGCTTGTAGTCCGAGTGGAAGAAGTATCTACAATGGTTGCTCCTGTTAATGGAAGCTAGGAAATAGGTATGACATCCACGGGGACAATGGCCATCTTCAAACTGTCTTCCTTCTCCTTTATCAGTTTCTCCAACTCTACCTCCATCTGCCTAATCTGTACATTTTGTTCTATGATTAATTTCATCACATATGCTTTCTGTCCTTCCCCTTCTTCAATAGGTTTGGTCATTGGATCTTCCGTTGCTGGCAACTTGAGCTACTTCCTCAATGTTGCAATGTCTAGGCTTTTATTTTTAACAATATTCTAAACAAGATTGACATATTTAGAGTCATACCCTATCTTAATCACCAAGTCTTCCAAAGACTTTATCGTGCTATATTTGGCCAAGGAGGACACTTTCTCCATATTCAACTGTGTTTAAAAATTTGCAAAAGAAACCTGCCATTTATACAGTGACATTGTAGTGTTAGTTAGAGTGGAGGATATATTTTCACCAGTTTTCTTGTGCATCTCCATTTAATCAATGGGATGTATGTCCTTACTACTGAATTCAAAGGTGGTGCTCTCGTAGTCTGCTGTTGATTTTGGTTGTGGAATCTAGACCTCAAGAAAGGCCATTTTCATTTTACCATGCTCTATGTCAAATACTGAAAACAACCTACTTAGTGAGCTAGAGGTCTACTTCCAGAATTGGTTATAAGTGTTGTTTTTTAGAATTTCATTCCTGAGCTTTATCTCCCTGTACCTATCAAAAATTGTGTTCTCTTTTTCTGTTTGGACAGTTTTTGATTCCAACTCAAACTCGTTATGACCTTGTGAAGATGAAGGTTCAGAAAGAGATGTAGTGAATTTGGTAGCTACAGGTGGTGAATCTATGATGATTTTGGTTGTCTGCACTTTCGTTTCTTTGTCCACTTCTGGTCTAGGAGTTAGCTTTTCTCTATTTCTATAACTGATTCCAAATTATCTAGCTTCACTTCCAGTGGTAGATGATGATCCTTCCCCCCTCTGTCTTTGATTTATTTTTCCTTAGGAACAAGATTCTTCAAACTAGAAGTAGAAACAAGTTGTTCTTTAGCTTCCTGCAAGGTATTTTCTAACCACTCTAGCTTATTGGCATATTGCTCTATGTCTGGCCTTAAGGTATGAATGTAAGGAGTGTTTTTGTTCTCCACTCTGAGCTTTGCAGCTATGCCACATGGGTCATAAGACCATGTAAAGCTCAAACTAAACTTCATTTCTTTAAGTATTCTATCCACCTCCTCACCTGTTGTCCTTGTGTTGCACATAAATGGGCCCACTTGTGCCTTTATTATGAATTGTGCCTTTTTCTTGGCCACTACAAAGTGAATGTCATCTGAGTTCAACATCTAACTAATATACACAGGTGCAAATATCCTCATTGGGAGCTATTTGGGGAGTTTATAGGGGGCCAATTAACAACTGTATACCCTAGTTTCTATGTAATGTTTTTCTAGGTACCAATCTCTAGTCTTTGCTTGGTCTAACATATGTAAGATTCTCTTGATCTCTTTACTAATTATGGGTTGTATTACACTGTTCAGAATGTTCATAGCTGGATGAACAAAGTCTTCTATAAACTACTTATAATTGAATTCCTGTTGTTCTCTCATGACTAATGAGGTCCAAAAGATCAATGGCTACTGGTTTCCTGCATCATCCAGCTTCCACAATGCAAAACTGAACTTTTCTACTTGATAGTAGAGGAACATATAAATCAACATTGAAATGTAATTGAACAACTATTCGGTTGGAAACTTTATAAACTATTCGTGGATATTATAAGCCAAAAATTAATTGAAGTTGAATACCAAGGAGGGCTTGCTATCTGCGGAAAATATAGAAAGGAACCCTAAAATGGGCTCATCTACCCATTGATCAGAATGATAGCCTAAAATGTGAGATATCATGGAAATAATATACTTGGCCTGATTAGGGAAAATGGAAGAAGGATATGGAGGATTCTTTTTCGGTAATTGGGCATTCTTTAGAAAGAAAATCTCAAAAATTCTAGCTCTGGTGGCAAAGTCCAGCTTTTGATAAAGCTAGGTGAGGGCTTCTAGGGAGAAAGGGGAAACATTTTCCAGAGTGGGGGAAAACATCATTTAGTCAATCGATTGGGCTGTGATGGTGAAGAGAATGTCACCTGTAGGGGAAATAATGGCTATTTGGGTAGGTACATAGCATGCTTGACATATTCTAGTAAATTCTAGGGCTTGGAATACTAGGGGGGAAATATAATGGGGGAGGTTGGACTCACAAAGCCTAATTTCACCAGTTTTGACTATGTTCTTATCCTTTAACCAACAATATAATTCCAGAAAATTACAGTAACACTGAGTTTCTTTGATCCTATAATCCCTATCATCAAAAGGTGTATGATCTAAATCTACATCAAGGGGAATTAAAGAATTAATAGGTTTCTCTTGAGTTTTAATTTTGGGAGGCATCACTATAAAATTATGAGTACAGGAAGAACTTGTAGAGGAGCTTACCGAACATAGAAGAAATAATGTTTTTTCAGGTGAAAAGGAAAGGAAATTTCAGTTTATGTCATAATCCTAGCCGCAAAAATGATGTGATATAGATCGTTGTGGGAAACTATGAATAACATAAAGAATAGGAGTGAAAAGGAGTGAGAGTGACAGGCTCAAAGGTATTTAAACACTGCGACGAGTGCCCCTACTGGAAATGGCATTGGATCGTTAAGATGAATGGTTACCTGGGAGAAATTGAAATAAATGAAGAACAATTATTTGGCTGGGAATGCATTTAATTGGTCCAATGGTCATGCCATGTGGCAAGTGGAGAATGGTGGAGGAAAAGTGGTGCGGTGCAGTAGGATGGATGAGAGAAAGTGGTTTCCTGAGGGGGTAGTGGGCACTAAACAATTTTAGAGGGGGGACGAAATCACCAGATGGAAACACGTAAGGGATGGGGATCGGTGGGAGAAACTACTTTTTGAACCTGCCCCCCCCCCCCCTCCGGCGGTAAAGACAGAATGGAAATGGAGGGGCGAAAAAGGACAAGGTCCATGGATGAAGTGGGGGATCCGATCCCAAGGGCACGGAGTGGGATGTACTTTAGGCTTAATATGAAAAACAAGATTTTTGTCCGTTTGCACTTTTGATATTTGTCTTCCCGACTTAGGATAAGGGAAAATGACACAAATGAAAAAGGTCAACCATAGTACACATATTTACCCTTTTGAACTTAAGGTAAGGGATAAATGATGAAACGTATAAAAACCTTTATCCCATCATACAAATTATGACCTTTTTAAACAAATTATGACCTTTTCATGCTATCCTCAAAACTTAGGATAAAATTAATATATGCAAGTATTTACCAAATCACCTAATCTACCTACCCTTAGTTAAACTAGAATTTTTATTTTTGTCTTTAGGGTGCACGTAGACTAGCAAACCCATTTTTATTTTCTTTTATATAGAATGAAAAACTACCTAACCTATCCCTTATTTCTCCTATTGATCCAGATTAAACAATTGGATCAATATCATTTTCTACCTAGCTAATGATTTCCTGAGATTAAACTGTTGGGTAAACCTTTATTCTCTATCTTAATTTACAAAAATTTAAAGGAGTTTAATCATAATTAGACTATATGATTAAACTTAAAGCTAGTGATTGTGGCATTTTGAACAAGTTGCACATGACTTTATTTTATAGGAATGAAGCAAAATTTATTTATGAGTAGTGACATTTAGACTTGCAAAACTTTCAATATTATTCTTTTTTTATTTTCTTTCTTTTGGTGGGGTTAGATCTTTTCTTATTTTTCAATATCCTTTTTTTTCTCTTTATTTTTCTTATTTATACCCTATTTTCATTTTTTAAATCTTTTTCTTTTATTTGGAAATCATTGGAAAATTGACAAGTATTTACAAAACAAGATTCCTAAGATACAATACTCAATTACCTTGAGATCCAATAAATTATAGGACCCTAACAGGACCAACGCTTTCCCATGGCGAGTCCTATAAGGCGTATTCCTAAGATTGGTCACTACAGTTACCTTTGTCCCATGGGGATGGTCGAGCCTTGAGCTTCTTGGTAGTCAACCACCGCACAAAATTCCCTAGCACAGGTTGGGTAGACCCAAGGAGAACTACTCACATGATGACCTTGCCTAACCCCCTCCAAATATGGTTTCTGACACCCTTCGGCTTTGACAATGGGATGGCGAAGGATTTTAAGCTCCATAATATGTCAAATTCTATGTCTCAATGAAAATGACCAATTGGTGTTATTGGAAGCCAATCCCACCAACCCTACAGCTACACTAAAAACATTTTTTGGCCCTGATGCCCAAGTGGGCTTAATCTATGTGTGTTGATTTATTAAGGTATAGTGTTTAAAGTCTTGGCTTGGTGGTGTTAACCAAGCTCATCTTCGCTTAAGGTGTGAGTGTGTGAAAATGATGTGTCAAGTGGATGAGTTAATTAAGCATGTTTCATGATGCCATATGCTGCTAAAAGTAAAATGCTAAAATACTAGAAATGAATATGAAAATCACAGAAAAATAAGCAGCCAGTCAAGAAGACAAAACCCCACCCACAAGGGCTACTAATTAGCTAAGCAAGAGAAGGCAAACAAGCAACTCAAATGTAGAAAAATAGGCCAAAATTTTCTAACGTCAAGGGACTGGGATCTAAAGGCTCTAATCTGCTGTAAATGAAGCACACAAAAAACAAAATCGGAGGTGAAAAATGCTCCAAAGGACATGTGTGAAGCTCTAAGGCCCAGGATACTTAAGGGGATCCTAAGGGGGGAAAGGCAACCCAAAAATCTAAAGAGAGAAAGGTTGATTAAACCTATCCAAGATATCTAAAAACTAAATGATCATATTTGAAAAACAGAGGCTGAAAATGCTAAATACCCTAGACTCCTCACTCAGCAAATATCTTCCTAACAATGTGGAGGTGTACTCTTATCCATAAGGGGATTTTTATTTCCTCAAAGAGACAAATCAAGTGGATCTAGGCCTAAGGGAGATTGAAAAATAGATACGAAGTACCCAAACCAGTTTGCAGACAACACTCTCAATAAATATGTAAAAAAAATGAAAAAGTGCACTATGCAACTCAACTATGGGGTTAAAAAGTGTGCTTTGTACTCCAAAGTCTCAATCGGCAGATCTCACACAGATTTTGTCATCTCTTGCTTGGCTAAAACCTGTGACCTATGGAAAAGAGAAAAAACCCAACAGAATCTGAAAATTTGACAAAATAGGGTTTAATACTATAAATAGAAACTAAGAGGCTAAAAATCACTAAAGAAAACCCTAAAATTTTCTAAAACTTCAATCACTCAAGAACGTTGTTATTATACCAATGGATTCACCATTTGTTAGTGTGAAAATTCTTGGAAGGTGTACCAAAAATACTTCACTTAATTCACTAGGTGATAAGTGACCCTAACAACATGTTTATGGTTGTTGTCATCTTAGATCTGAAACACAAATAGAAAACATACATTAAAAGAAGATATAATCCAAAAAAAAAAAAAGCAACAATATAAAGTTCCAATATAATAACCCAATTAGAAATCCTATTTTAAATAAATAAATCTTTTATTGATAACACGTAGTGAAGGAGATCTACAGATTGGTCTATCAGAAACTAAATCTCTCTCTCAATATGTGAAAAACCCAAACAAAAGTGAAAAACTCAAAAAGGGAGCTCAAGCAAAATGACGATAATGTTTATGATTATGATCATGGTGAAAAGTATGGAGTTAATCTCGAAAATGGAGAATAATAAAATATTATTAACGAGATTCATATCTAACTACTTGGAATATTTTATTTTATTTATTGGAGAGGGAAAAGATATGCTTGGCTAAAACCTATGACCTACGGAAAAGAGAAAAAACTCAACAGAATCCGAAAATTTGACAAAATAGGGTTTAATACTATAAATAGAAACTAAGAGGCTAAAAATCACTGAAGAAAACCCTAAAATTTTCTAAAACTTCAATCACTCAAGAACATTGTTATTACACCAAAGGATTCGCCATTTGTTAGTGTGAAAATTCTTGGAAGGTGTACCAAAAATACTTCACTTAATTCACTAGGTGATAAGTGACCCTAACAACATGTTTATGGTTGTTGTCATCTTAGATCTGAAACACAAATAGAAAACATACACTAAAAGAAGATATAATCCCAAAAAAAGAAACAATATAAAGTATCCAATATAATAACCCAATTAGAAAGCCTATTTTAAATAAATAAATATTTTATTGATAACACGTAGCGAAGGAGATCTACAGATTGGTCTGTCGGAAACTAAATCTCTCTATCAATATGTGAAAAACCCAAACAAAAGTGAACAACTCAAAATGGGAGCTCAAGAAAAATGACAATAATGTTTATGATTATGATCATGGTGAAAAGTATGGAGCTAATCTTGAAAATGGAGAATAATAAAATATTATTAACCAGATTCATATCTAACTACTTGGAATATTTTATTATATTTATTGGAGAGGGAAAAAAATATGCTTGGCTAAAACCTGTGACCTACGGAAAAGAGAAAAAACCCAACGGAATCTGAAAATTTGACAAAATAGGGTTTAATACTATAAATAGAAACTAAAAGGCTAAAAATCACTGAAGAAAACCCTAAAATTTTCTAAAACTTCAATCACTCAAGAACGTTGTTATTACACCATTGGAGTCCCATTTGTTAGTGTGAAAATTCTTGGAAGGTGTACCAAAAATACTTCACTTAATTCACTAGGTGATAAGTGACCCTAACAACATGTTTATGGTTGTTGTCATCTTAGATCTGAAACACAAATAGAAAACATACACTAAAAGAAGATATAATCCAAAACAAAAGCAACAATATAAAGTATCCAATATAATAACCCAATTAGAAAGCCTATTTTAAATAAATAAATCTTTTATTGATAACACATAGCGAAGGAGATCTACAGATTGGTCTGTTAGAAACTAAATCTCTCTCTCAATATGTGAAAAACCCAAACAAAAGTGAAGAACTCAAAATGGGAGCTCAAGAAAAATGACAATAATGTTTATGATTATGATCGTGGTGAAAAGTATGGAGCTAATCTTGAAAA
Organism: Pinus taeda; assembly: GCA_000404065.3. Taxonomy (NCBI): domain Eukaryota; kingdom Viridiplantae; phylum Streptophyta; class Pinopsida; order Pinales; family Pinaceae; genus Pinus; species Pinus taeda. The sequence continues at coordinate 489,278 of APFE030677824.1, forward strand.
TGGAGAATAATAAAATATTATTAACCAGATTCATATCTAACTACTTGGAATATTTTATTATATTTATTGGAGAGGGAAAAAAATATTTAAAATGGTTAAATACCTTTATTTAGAAATAATTAACAAATAAAATGATTTATTAATTATTTCACAAGAATAGGAAAGGTGTGAAATCAAAATTATTATCAAATAGTGATTTTATAATTATTATAATAAAAGAAATAAATAAATTTAAATAAATAATGATTTATTTAAAATATTCCTAAGGAATTTAGTCAAATGTGACAAGGAATAATTGTTTAAATAATGATTTAATAATTATTCCTATAGAAAATTAAATAAATAATATTTATCTAATTATTCTCATGGCATTTTTTTATTTAAATGAAAAATAATTTAATAAAAGTGATTTACTAAATTATTTTCTATAGTGAAAGCGATTTTAATATGGTAAAATTAAATCTACATGGTGTATATTGGTCCACCTAGTGAGAAATGGCTAGGTGATCATTTTTTGGTGACAACAGAGGTGTATCAATGTACCCCACAAATATTCCTGACTTTGTTGTCAGTTCTAGCTTTTTCCTTGCATCCTTGGTAAGATGACAGTAAATTGACGAACCAAATATCCTGAAGTGTGACACATCTGGTTTCTTCCTTGAAAATACTTCTTTTGATGTACTTGTTAGTGTCAGTCTTTCCAGCCTTCCTCCAGTGATCAAATATGCTCTTATAAAGTGGTTTCAGAGTGTTAAGGTCAAATTTTGTCATTTCAAAAAGTTTTCAAGCAAAATTTGGTCACTAGGCATTAGGTCTAGGGTTTGCTTTAACTCCTTCTAAAGTTGCCCAAATGCCAATCTATGTCGCTATTCAGCTGCGTCTATCATCATTCATAGGGTTTTCATTATCATTTCAGTGTCTAATGAGTCATTTTACATCTTGTTCATGCTTCAGTTGTGCCTTGGCAAAGTTCATTTCCCTCTCCTAGGGTTTTGAAGCCAATTTCTCTTGAATGGTCAAATCATCGGCAAAACTTGTTTCCTGATGTTCATACACCTTCCCCTATCCTTCATGTACCTTATCAAACACTTCTCGTCCCTTAGATCCGCCAAATTCATCTTTTTTCCACAAACCCTATTTTCTAGCTACAACCTGGCAATTTTCTAGGTTGGGCCTGTGTTTTGCCCTTTTGGACCCCTTCCCCTCACTCAATCTCTGAGATTCCACTTTCCCCTGCTTCCTAACATCCCTCCCCACTCCCAAAAATTTCCCCAAGAATTTAGAAGCCCCTATCCCCTTCATTTCGCTCCATTTCGACAAAATTCTTTGTTTCACACATCGGGACAAGTCGCACTCAAATGATGTTCCAGAGCAATAAAAGATGAATTTGGGAAAACTGAGAGAGGGTTTTGTCCAAAACATTCCCAAGAAGAAAATCCTCCTTCACGTTTTGCACAGGTGTCATGGTTTGAGAGAAATGTCAAAGAATATCGTTGCCTCAGGAGAATCAAGGGCACCTTTGTAGTGACCTTGGGAATATCACGTTTTCTCCTAGCATGGTTAGCCCAATTATTTTCTTGATGGGTACAATGATAACTAGACAGAAAGATATTTATAATGAGCTATCATGAGCTCAATTTGGGGTTGAGGAAGGCATTCAAAATTGACTGCAACAGCACTCTTCCTTGAGGCAGCCTCATTTGGCACTTTTTTACCAGTCTTGGGAGATTTGAATTTGGATAGGTAAAATGAACTCCACATTGAAAAATTCTAGTTGGGTTGGAAATTAGACTCAAAGATCTTTCCAAAAAGCTATCCTGCACCCAATTCCAACACCAGAAAGGCCTCCAAAAGCCTCCTGTAAAAGGGCGCGACCCGTTAGAGGCGCGCGACCCGTCAGGGCACCTCCAACAGTGTAAAAATTACACAGGCACGACCCGTCAGAGGCGAGCGACCCGTTGGGAATTCCTCCACCAAATTTTGCCAGTAAGCTGCCAAACAACCCCAGATTGCTTCAAGGTTGAAATTAGGCCTCTCCTCATGAAAATACATTGTTTGCCAAAGTGTGAAAAGCATGTGAATGTGGTTTAAAGCCAATCATTTTGAACTAATGAATCCAATGCATATTTGCTCAAAAATGTCAAAGTGTTGGTTGAACTAGGGTTTGTCTTGTTGTTTTCAAGGTTATCCTTTATACCCCCACTTTTTCCCTACATCCTATTTCCACCTCCCTCATCATTTTATTCATTCTCCCTACCAAAAAAATATCAAAAGCCCTAAACCCTACC
>APFE030677826.1:0-22448 GCA_000404065.3 Pinus taeda
AGATGGGACTCCTACACCAAACGGTGTGAGGTCTAGTTGGGACTGCATATCGGGGAGATCCCTTGAATGTTGGAGGGTCCAACATCGTCAATAGGATCATACCATTATTTACTGTGATAATAAGAGTTGTATCAAACTCTCTGAGAATCATGTATTTCATCTTCGATCCAATCATACTGACATCCAGTATCATCATCTACGAGATTGTGCACAAAGGCAGATTATGTTGTTAGATTACATTTCTACAGAGGAACAAGATGCAGATATTTTGACAAAGGCTTTGTCAAGAGGAAAATTCAAGTTCCATAGAGGCAGGATTGGGATACCAAATAATCCATGTCTTGCTAAGAGGGAGTGTTGAAAATGGAGCAAGAAAATCTAGTTTTTACTTTGCCTTGGTCAAACTAGATTAAAATTCGAATTTCAATTTCAGTAGAATACTTGGAGGTAGTTAACTGAGGTGGCATGGCACTTTTCACTCAGTTAACTCAGTTATTGAAGTTGGAGACACTTGAATTCAGTTCAGTATGATTGATTGCTAATTTCGGGCAATGTATTTCATTTAATTTCAGTTATTGTGTGTTAAACTAGTTCTAGCTACTAGAGAACTAGTGGAAGCTCCAATAGTGGGGTGAGTAGTCAATCACACTTAGTGATCAACTAGTGAACTAATAAATCAACCTACAATAACTTATGCATGCAAATAATTTGATTTACCCTGTTCAGATTGGAGTTGAAGGGCAGTGTATTATCAATTTTAAACTATTTTAACTTATACAGGTGGTGCATGCAGCCAGAGATTGGCCTAAAGGAATTACACCATCTAGATTGAGGAATTTCCTAATTAATAGAAGCCAAATTCCTCAAGGAACAACACAAGTAAATAGGAGCTTGGAATGTTGATAAAATGGTTAAATTTTGTTCAAAGTCAGTCTCCGGGGTAGGGAGATAGACTATACTGGTGCAGAGGTTTCTCAAGCTTGAGAAAGCATTGTATTTCTCCTCTATTCTTTGATTAATGCAATACATATAATAAGAGGTTTTGAGAAATTTCTTTCCCCTAGATAAATATTTGTGTATGTGTGTTGAATCATGTTGCATGTTTGCGATTCAATTTATCAATCATGAATTTCTTTCTGTAGATGAATAGAGTATATTTTAGTCTTATGTTTTAGGAAAATACATGAGAAGTTTTGAAGCTACATAGAATTTCTACAAGTCATAGGTGTCATCAAACATCAAGGAAAATGTTCCCCTAATGGGGAGGGGTTTGTAATAGCCTTGGGTTAAATTTTACTGTGATAAAAGGATATTAAAGGTAAAAACAATAAGACCAAGGTCATGGGACACATATTCCAAGTTGAATGTTGGGAAAACACTATAGTGGGCATCACTTGTGGTTTATTAATGGCTATGGAAATTAGCAAAGGCAAAGAGGCAATAATTGGCATTTAAGTATGAGAAATAAAGGAAAATAGGATAAAATTAAGGTGAAGAGACAAAAATATGCATGCAAGGTAAATTAGAGGAAAAATGAAGAAAAACAAGATATCAATGATACAAATGCATCCGAGAAACAATTAATAATTTTTTGGTCAATTCTAATTTTTTTTCTCTTACACTCTTGCACACTTAGGGAATTTTTGGAGAACTCTAGCATTCATTTGGATTTGGAGAAATGCAAGAAAGAAAGAAAAGGACTAGCAAATGAAGGCAAATGATCAGTAAAGGAAAGCAAGGGAATGCAAAGAGAAAGTTGTATCAACAACTTCAAGAGGAATATTTTGCAGATAACAGGTTGCATGTGTGATTTCCTTACTGGGATGTGAATGCATGGTAGACAAATTGGATTATTTGGTTCATTTTTCATCATTTACATGGGTTTTTCCTATATTGACAGCGGTTTGAGCCTTTCCTTGCCATTTCCTAGATATCTATGGTGAGGTGGGATTCATTCTTGGTTGAGATTTGGATTTACGAAAGGTTTTAGATTCAGTTGAGGTGGTCTCAAGAAAATACCAAGGATTGTGGGTGGAAATGGTTTTCTTTGGGAACCCCTTAATAGGTGGGTGGAGACAGGAAAATTCCTCTAGGTTTGGTGAAGGAATTCTAAGGCATCCAATCTTGTTTTGTTGTTGTGATCTCAAAACCAATTTAAGTGAGATCACAATATATTGACAGTGGAGGTGGTTTAACCTTTGGAGTCCCTGTTTGGTTATGTCATGGTTTATCCCATTAGATCCCACATTCAATGCTTGGAATATGGCACTAGGGTGATTGGCTGAAAGAGACATTTGGTTTAGCCCAATCTATGGCTAGGTGGTACGTGGAAGTCCCTGACTTGGTTAGCACTTTTATATCTTATTATGATTTATTTTCTCTATTGTGATTAATGAGCACATGTACTGGTTATGATGTAATCTTATGGCTAATTTGTTATGGTTTCTATTTTGATTATATGTTGGTTATATCCATGCTTCTATGGTTTGTTATTTCTATGGCTCTTGTTCGTGATATGATAACTTACTGAATGCTTGATGAATGCATGGGCTAACAAGTGTTTTTGAAGCTAGCTTGAGAGAGTATAAAGCCCTCATGGTGATTTTCAGATGAAGTTCAAAATTTTATGATCAGATATGCATTCATGACCTTTAGCTTCTATGATTATCATAGGTTTGGTGAAATGTCTATCATCTATTAGGCATGTCTTGTTCAAGAACTTGCTAAAATATTGGCTATTTAGTATTCTTATCATCTTAGTTATGATTTTAGAAAGGTATAGGTAGTTATGGGCAATGGTCTGGAGGCAAACTTGAAAAATTAGCACAAATCTCACAACCGATGGCACAAAACTGAGGAATTTGGGTCATAATCACTAGTAGGAAGGCCTGTGGATGCAGTTGGAGCCTCATAACTGCATGCATAGTGTGTCGAGGGTGCAGTTCGGGTAATAAGCTTGTGAAAATGCAGTTCTAGTTCAAGATCTAGTTATTAGAGGTTGTGGACTAACTTTTGGGTGACTTAATGCTCTTGAAAGGTATTAATAATTTTTTGATTTGTACGGCCCACTTCCATAATTAGAACTTGGAGGTCTGGCCATGTCATAGCAACACTCATCTCATGTTTTCCATGGAGATCTTATGAAAGAGTGTAAATGTGGGAGGGGTTATTTACATAATATGTGGAGACATTATCTCTTTGGAAAGAAGTTTCACTAGTAGAAAATGATGAAATTAGTGACTATGTGACTAAAAACATTAGTCACCACGATTATTTCAAGTGAATTACTACTAAATTTGAGCAATTTTAAGTGACCGAACTAAAAATGACTAACTTAAACACCTAATTTAGTCTAGAGATAAAATATACGACTAAATAATAAGTGACCAAACTAAAAGTGACTAAATTGACTAACTTAGTCCAGGACTAAAATATATGACTAGATAGTAAGTGATAAAACTAATATGATTAGCTTAAATGATTAATATAGTCCAAGAATAAAAATATGACCAAATAACAAGTACAACAAGTATATGAATTACTCATTTATGTTAGTAATTTTTAATTATGTCACTCCGAAAACAAAAAATTGCAATTTTGATATTGAAGTGTTACATTTCACTACATGGGTCTCTAAATCCATCTACATTTGTTAAAATTTAGAGACAAAGGGGTCTTTGAATCAATCTATAGTGTTAAAATTATGAATACCCCTTCGTTTCTAAATTTCAGCATTGCAAATGGATTCAAAGATCCCATTTTCTGAATCCATCTGCAGTGTTAAATTTAGAGACAAAGGGGTCTTTGAGTCCATCTGCAGCGTTAAAATCTAGAGACCCACTTAAGAGGGTCTCTGAATCCATCTGTAATGTTAAGTACATAAAAATGACTCAAAATGACTAAAATGTTCTAGTCATAACATCTGACATAAAAATGACTCAAAATGCACATACATTATCTTGAATCCCTTCTAACAAAAGCTATTATCCATTACATTATGAATAAAAGGTGATATGAGATTACTTTTGCTAATAAATGTTTGATTTAAATCATTTACTTGTAATAGTTCATGAATCTTAATGAAGAGCATTTTCATAAATCCTTTGGAGTTAAGATGTTTCACATTACCTTCGTTTTGAACATATTCTAGAATATTGGCCTAGTTGAAATCTCCTTGAAAAATAACACATGATAAAAAGTAAATTCTATTAAAGAAACAAAATTGCATAAAATTTTTTCTTTCTTCTATGCTATTGTTTCCTATGCTACCACCTTACAACGATTACTTTGAAACATATTGTGTAGTTTCTAGTTTTATGTGTTTGATGAATAGAGTGTTTAGAGTTTATATAGGCTAATTTGTTATTGCCTTCTTGTGTGATATTCTTATACACTCCAAGACAAAATAGGAGCATGAGTGACATTTGAGGATGGTGCTTTACGTGTTGCAAGAGCAATAATTGTATGCCAGTTGAGAAAGTGCACTTTCTATCAAAGGAAAATCCATGATTTAGTTCAAAATGTCTTAGAGGGCATAGCAATGGACCTAGCGAAGATGAATTAATCCATCAAAGGTTGGCTATCACCAAAGAATATTTCAAAGGTGAGACTCTTTATGGGTTTACCTAATTACCACATGATATTTATTTAAGGTTTCTATAAGATTGTACATTCAGTTATTTTGTTGCAACATAAATGAGTATACATTGAATGGACTACAAATTGTGAAGATAATTTTAAATATCTGAAATATTTATTAACCAACGCATGAATTCTATAGAATGCATATCCAAATGAGGATATTTTTAGTGTGCATAAATGCATGTAAAGAAGGAATTGGTGGACCCCTTATGCAAGATAGGCATGTCATATGAATTGAAGAAAATCAAAGTACATGAATGAAATTATGCTACCCATGACTTGGATCTTACAACTATTATCCATGCATTGAAAATGTGAAGACATAATCTTATGGGATGAAATTTTGAGTTGACAATAGACCATAACGGTTTGAAATACTCACATAGACAAATTAGATGATCGGAATTCCCTAGTGAATTTGGCTTTGACATCAACAACATTAAGGGAAACAAGAATAAAGAGGCTAACACACTCAACATTAAGAGGGTGCATGTAATACGTGATGCTATAGCTATTATCATATACAACATAGACTTAAAAAGAATAATTTTGGAAGATTATGATCAAACTAACACTATTTAAAAATTAAAGAAGGCTTACAACAAGGTAATTCACACCAAAAATTTAAAGACTACATGCTAGAAGAGAATGGAAACCTCTTGCAAAGGAACTCAAGTTTATGATCCTAATTCTCAATAATTGAGAAATTTAGTGATAAGAGTACTGTGTGATGCACCATATGTTGGACACTAGGGTACCAGAAAACTATTGTAGCTATAAGAATCCAATATTTTTGAATTAGTATGAAAAAGCTGTGGTTGATTACAAAGCCAAATGCATGTAGTGTTAGAAAGTAAAGTCTAAACATAGACATCCAACATGATTTGTATATCCATTGTCCATTCCTAAATGCAAATGAGAAATTGTTACCATAAATTTCATCGCCAAGCTACCAATGATAACAAGGTGAGATGATTCCATCATGGTATTGATGGAAAATCTTAAGAAAGGAACACACTTTATTTCAATTAAGTTGATTGATAAAGAATCCAATATTGTGGAAATTTATATAAAAAGGAAATTGTGAAGTTATATTTTGACTTGGGATAACCTAGAAAACAAAGTGATTGTTGGGATATTTATTATAAAAGAGATGTAAGAACATATGTTAAAGATACGTAGAAATAAAAAGGATAGAATATAATATAGGTAGAAAGTTGCACAAAGGAAGGAAAAATGCATAGATAATTTGGATTGGTTGGGAATGTGTTTTTAAAAGTGAAGGCAAAAAAGAGCTCACTAAAATTAGGAAGCTACCCAGAATGGGTAGCATAATATTGTGGGCCACTTGAAATCCTAGATAAGATAATGTTGGTTATATACATTCTTGCATTACTTGCATCCATGAATATTCATAAAATCTTTTCATGTATCTTTATTGAAAAAGTGTGTGCTTAATCCTAACCTTGTGATTGACTAGACTATGGTCTAGGTGGAGCACAAACAAGACTTTTGGGTGGAGCTAATATGCATTTTTGACTCAAAATTCGAAGTGCTCTTGTACAAATCCATTATCTTGGTGAAGGTTCAATGGACCTACTGCAATCCTGAAGATACCACATGGGAGCATGGAGAGGCTATGTGGGAGGACTACCCATATGTTTTCCATATTTTGAGGAAATATCAATGTGCATTTGTGCATAAATGACTAAAGACTCCATTTTTTATAGCTGGGATTACTAAATTCCATACCTTGGATATTTTAATGTCCAACTAGTGGTTGAGCCCTCAACGGTAAGTGGGACAACATAAAGGATTGTGATGTAGAGAAGGGAGTACTCTTCCTTGGATTATGTAGGTTGAGGGGAGTGAGAGTTGGGCATTTGGAATTTCTATAGGAGTTACTAAATTGTAAAATTATAGAGTGCTAAGATGTAGCCAAATATCGCTACATGTTAAGGGTTGGTGTGGTCTAGGCCTAGTGTGATCATCAAGTAATTTTGATGGCTTAGATTCCCTAGGTTATGGTTTCTTATATCACATGCTAGTCCCACAAGTCATGGACATAATATCAAACAAAAAATTATATGTAAACTTTTATATTGAAAATAATGATATAAAATACATCACCGGTTATAAAATGGACAAGAACATATTCACAGAGGACCTATCATTCCATAAATGAGGGGGGTAAAAATGGTTCCAAAGGTAAATCACACATGCCTAAAATCCCATGTTCTTAGCATAAATTAAATGTAATTACCATACAATCCCCATTTAACTTATTAAAGCCAGTCATTGAATGCATTTTTGAGCTTGGTAGAAGAGTCATATCAATTAGTTATTGAAGCATGGGCTAAGTACACTCGTGAGGGGAGTGGTTTTATTGAGTGCATGTAAGAGGTGGGTGAGAGAGTCATCTCACCTAGATGTGAGAACATGTGATGAGTAAAATTATATTTTGAATCGTCTGAGTCAGAACATGCATAAGAAAAGGAATTTGAGTAGAGGAGATAGCTAACTTTCAAAAAGAAAGAGCACAAAAAAAACTAGAGTTTTGGTGCTACAAGAGGAGAAAATACAATTTGCGTTGAAAACCAATCTCTAGTGTTGATATTTATGATAAGAACTAGCTTTGAATGTTTGTGAGGGGTTCTCATTTAGAAATCACTCAAGTTCTTGTGTAGAGGTTGACGTTGTAAGTGCTCCACTAGTAGCTAGATTTCCTAAATCCCATAACTAAGAGATTCCTTACCAATCTATGTTATAGCCCTAGAGGGGATGGAGATTGTCTAAGGGTATATGATACATAGAAATAAATATCATCCTTAGATTGTGAAAAATGATGGGAAAGAGAATTGGCTAGTAGGAAATATTGTAGGGGTCACATCACTCTTAATTTACTAGGTATTGGTATCTTAGTGTTGAATATAGACATCCATAGGAGCATGCTCACCTTTGTGGAATCATAGCCCTAAATTAGGGGTGGCCTATTGTATAGAGAATTAGTCCAAAAATAACTATGGTTGGATGGAATATTTGACATTTGTAGCTAGTTGTGTAAAACATTTATAAGGATAAATATTCCAATCACTCTATTATTTAATATGTAAATGTTATGCTTGAATGTTATGTTCAATTTATGTTATGTATCTTTAAATGTTGTTGTGCATGATTAATTCATCTACATTCTTTAATTTTAAAATCATGGACAGTCACATGAGCCTATATGTCAGACAACATACATTCTTGGATTTCAGGCATGAGTGGCATACTCATCGTCTTATTGGTATGCTGTCAAAACCTAACAAATTTTCAAGTAGAAGAATAAGTGTGATGAGGTTTATCATATTTATCTCTAACATTTACAAAGAAATTCAAAAGAAATACCCAAGCAATAGAGAAAGTAAATCATAAATGAATCCAAAGAAAAATTATTGGTTCATATTCATCTTACAGTGGATTTTTTATAATTTTACAAAGAGATCATCAATTGAAGAGTCAATCCTTAAATTTGGCATGCATACAAATTAAAGTCTAGAAGCAACAAAAAAATATGCAACTAAGTAATAAACTATATCCTTCATGGGAGGTGAACTACTAGTGATGATGCTCCTTGGCGATCATGGCCTAATGTGTCACCTTAGGTCCTCCCAGCTTAGATGGATATTTTCCCCACTTTCTTCTCAATATAGTGATGGAGCTATGTATGCAAAATTGCTATTAGATAGGTTATCACTAAACTTGTGAGCACTACTAAAATGATATGATGAGAAAGGTTACAATGATGTGCACGAGCATTTGAACTAAGCCCTACTCAATGTGTAGATGAAAAAAACTATGCTATGAAAAAAATGAAAAATATGTTGTTGTTGAAAGCTACCAAACACTACTAACATCATAGTGTGCCCATCATAAAATTCTAATATATAAAATGAAACAAAGATCTTATCCAAGATGTAAAAACTCATCGTGTAAGTATCTCACTCTTACACCCAAAATATTTAATCTCCAAGAAAATTTTGACCTTCAAAATGATCAACATGCATACTTTTGTGACATTTCACAATGAATAAAAGTTATTATTTTGCACACCATTTAAAAAAAACAAATGTCTAGAAGAAAACAAATGTCAAAAATATTCAAATAAATTTAAAACAGAGTGCTCAAAATTGAGTGCCTAAAGATATATCTATCTATCCCATAATTTAATACATTTTGCTCAAAATTTGGCGTGTTGTTAAACATATTTTACAATTATCTAATTCCCACCAAAAAAAAAGGCCGGAATAATAGTTTTGCACAACAATATCGATCTCCAATCTTCCCTGGAATATATGGAAATGGGAGGTCACACTGGATCAATCTTGAGGATATCTAGATCGATTCTCGTTCTTCAAATCGATTGAAATTTGATGCTTTAGCTGCAAATTTGTTCGTTTTCACATAGATTTGTTCTACATTTTCACAGGAAATTCAACGGTTATTCACAAATAGCTAGGGTTTTAGGGTTGAATTTTGATACGGTGGATGGAGGAGGATCTCTTCAATAGCTCGCCGCACAAAACATCAATTTATTTGGCACCTATTTTCGTGTCTCCCTCGATCTTGATCTTGCGAAGCTCCACCAAAAAGAACGAGGGTGTTAATTCAAAAATCTTGGCATCGATTGACAAATGCCCCCTCAGCCCCTGCTCAGGTCTCTATAACTTCATCTTGCAATCCTCAGATTTCTTGACTCTAAATCTCAATATTTTGGCAATCTCCTCACATCTTTGATATTATGCTCCAGGATGGCTAAGTCGATGTGAGCCACTATTCCTGCTTTAGGGTTTTGTCCTCGAATAACCTTAAGAGGTCGAATGCAGCGGAAAGAGTGATAATGTCGAATGTGTTGAAGTGGGCCAGCTTCGAAATAAAGAATGTTGAATTGACATCGTTAAGGAGGTTGATATCGACATCGCAGTGAGGCTGCGGGGGTTCAAAGCCCTACCAAAACCAGGGGACCTCCATTAGCTTAGTGAGGGTTATCTTCATCTCAGGGTTGGTATCCAAGAACCAGAGAATGATTTGTCGAACATCGGACGAAAACCAAGGCAAGAAATTTAAAGTCCCCCTTATGGATCTTCTTATACAAGGCCATCAAATTCTCATCATGGAATGGCAAGAAACCCGCCAGGAGAACGGAAAGTATGACCCCGCAAGACCAATTATCGGCCTTGGCATCGTCATAGCCCTCCTTTTGGTATCTATTTGAGAAAATATTGAACATTATATTGAAATTCTTGAGTACATAAATTGTTGGCAAGACTACATAAAAGAAATGGATACCTAATGGTGTCTTGTAAGGAGGCCTGGATCAGAATAGGTTTGCTCCCCTTTTGTCTATCAGAGGCATGCACATATGAAAATACAACAAGAAAAATCCCAACAACACATACTTCTACACCAATAAACTGTCTGATTTTGTATCTTTTCTTCAAGAATATCCATGTAAGGAACAAAACACAAGGAATTGTCCAGCAATCCAACAAGATGACACTTTTTATTGATGTATAGTCATATGCCCTCACCATGACATAGTTAGCTTCAACATCCACGAAAGCCAACAAAACATAGTAGTACCACCGAGCTTAAAGCCATCTCTTGCGATATATTAATTGAATTCCAAACACAATTGATAGAAGAATATAATTCAAGAAGGACTATGAGGTCAGTACAACAATTCCTCTGCAAGTAAGCTCACTTGAGGAGAATCTAGTGGATATTACTAGTAGATAAGCCACCTGACCCAGAAGAAGGGCTATCTATGTCTTCTTGGAGTAGAGGTTTTCGAAATTTAGAGCGCAGAATGGAAGATGTGAGCTGCAATATGCAATCTAGTTTATCTCCACCTTTTAGAATTATGCATGATTGTCTTTTAGCTAGGGCCTTGATTATGGTTCTCCAAACTTTGTAATTATTTACTTAATGTTGTCGCTGTGTTTGCTAAATTTCTTTTGCGATTTTTTTGTGATATATTATCATTTGATCAAGGTCAATATTTTTCTCATGTTAGATATGTGACATGTTTACAATTATCTCAATGTGACTGTGGTTGTCCCAAGCTAGACAAGGCTTCATTTTGGTCAATCTTTTTCTCATGTTAGATATGTGACATGGTTACAATTATCTCAGTGTGACTGTGTTGTCCCAAAGTTGGACAAGGCTTCACTTTGGGCAGATCCCAGGTGTTTATCTTCAGTATTCCTCCTATCTGTTAATAGATCTTCAGTATGTTATATTGATTCATTTCAGCATTGGGTATTGCATGGCATTAATTACTTGTGGGGGTGGTTTATCCTTCATGTTTCCTTTTGCAAAAATTAATCTTTAATTCTATGTGAACAGTGAATTTTAAGACATTTTTGATGTGGATCAGTTTATCACATCTCTCAGATGCAAGTTTCAGATAGTAAAGAAGCTTCCTTCAAAGTTGAAGGAAAAGGTAGAATATGGAGCAGTCTTCACCATGCCTCTTGTGAGTTAGCCAAACATGTCTTATTACCTGCATCAAGTTGAGTATCGAAGACTATATTTTAATACTTTGGGCTTTGAACAGAAGGATACTAACAAATTTTCCTACCATGATACAAAGCCTTCCCCTTATAAGAAATCACAATTTTTTTCATTTGAATAAGGCATATGCACATCTAGCAAATGATAGTCCACCACTTGAGGTTTAAAAGCTATGATAGCCTGCCACTTGAGGTTTAAAAGCTATGTTTTCATGTGAATTACAGCACTCTACTTTTCACTTCAAAAATTGATGAATTGGGTCATTTTTTTTTTTTTAATATTGCAATATCATGGTCCTTTTGTGGCTCTTTATCTTTGTTATGAAATGGATATATTGGTTTTTTCTGGTTGCAATCTTCACTGTACCGATGAATAAGTTGAGGAACTCACCAGATTGAGGTATATTACATGTTTGGAAATCATAATATTTTCTTGGTCAAGTTAAAATCTTTATTTTTTCCGGAGAAAAAAAGCGAAAACTTTTTATTAAGGATATAAAAAGTTTTACATATATCAGTATTTACATCCAGACTACCTGAAGCCAGATCTGCTGATTTGTCAATTCTCCCAAAAAAGAAAAAACCAGAAAGATCCAGTCCAGACTGTTTGGGATGGATTCATTGTCCTGTTACTGTTGTAAAACGGTGAGACTGTTTTGGAGTTGAAAACCCCTGACTTAAAAATTTTTACATGATTAAGAAGACGAAAGTGAGGCCTCCTTCAGAGAAGGAAAAACGACCTCATACATAGGCTGTTATAATACTGAAAAAAAAAAAAAAGAGACAGTAATATCTTAAGCTGTCGAAAGAGGAGAAGAAAGGAAGAAACCGTCCTGAGACTGAAGTATATATATCAAAACACATATCTGAAGAGCATTGCGACCAAAAGGAGATAGACATAGGATCTGTCACGGCCCTACAACCTGGAACGATGAGGAGATAAAGTTAAAATCTTTATTGTTAACAATGTTAATCCTATTATCTTACTATATTTATTTCACAGACATGCCTACCTTTGGTGGAAGGAGGTCATAATTTCTTAAATGAGGATGAAGGACGGACTGTGTCCTCTAACAACAGTGGAGACTCCATTAGTATTGAAATATTTTGATTTTGATATAAATATTTAGATATATATTGTTGCTGAAGAAATATATGGGGGAGAAAGAAGGATGTTTGCCCTCTATTCAACTTATCCAAATATTGTAAGTTGACTGATTCACTCACTTCAAGTCTTTTTCCTTTGAAGTTGGATTTTCTTATGTCATGCATTCATGCTGATCAACAAAAATCTGCAGGTGAGGAAGGAAACTCTTCTTAGTCCTATGGATTTAAATCCATTCCAAAATCATTCATCTAAAATGGATGCACTAGATTACATGGTATCTTTGGCCAACGATGTGCTCATTCCTATATATGATGACAACATGGAAAAAGTTAGCATTATAGGAAATCTTATATTGTTTTGCATATATCTGGCAGAGAGGATATAGTGGTCACTTGGTGGTACAAGTTGTAGTGGTCACAAATTTAGTTCTCTTAGAACAGACTTTTGTAAGTAGCGTTAAGAAGTCTTGGGAATTGGGTCACAATTATTATTAGTAATTTTCCGGTCAATTGTCTACATTATTTATTATATGTTTCCTTTTTCTTTCTTAATTTTGTTGGATACTTTCTTGATTGAGTTTCAGTTCAATGTAAATTGTGGAAACGTTTTGGATGCATTAATCATGTTATCCTAGTGACGCATCAACATTTGAGAATTATTGTTATATTAATATTTTATAATAAAGATCCCTAGTTGTGAAATCCTTAAATGAATCTCTTATAAGCCCATTTCTAATCAACCCTAAAGGGCCTCAATTTTAACTTAAAAAGTCTCTCTGAGTTGGAATTATTTTTTAAGGTGTGACAAATGCCTTGGAGATTGATTGAGGGCTCTCTTAGAAATTCATTGAGTGTCCATCTCAAAAATCCTTGGAAGCGAAGTTGCATGGTATTGGGAGAGGGGTACATGCTGGTAAGATTATTAAAAACTTGATACTTTGCAACAATCTTTTGTATGATCCGTAGAACACCAAAATAATTGCGATAGGCACAGAGGCAAGTATTTTCCATCATTTTGTACTTGGCACTAAATCAAGCATCAAGTAAGTATTACTCATAGCAGTGATGGTGTATGATACATAGTAGAAATAATTTTTGACAATAATTGCTAACTATCGTTCCCTTAGCAACAAAATTTTCACCATCCTCCATCTTTCCTATGAATGCCCCATAAGTAGTACAACTCAAAAACAAACCCATATTCAAACTTTATTTCAATTGGTTGTTTGCGTCTTGAATTTTGCTAGCCTTGCAGCAGTCATAAATCATAGGAAAACAAATGAATGCAAACAATAATATTTAAGAGCAATATTCCATCACATTATTAGAATGAAATTTCCTCTGGCATAGCAGGAAACCTTCCTGACATGAAATTTGTGTACTTGGACTTCAAATCATCTATTGCAGTTTTTGATGGCTTTTTCCCTTTACTTGATGGCAATTTCTCCGAAATAGTTGTTCCACCAATTCCAAGATCTCCTCACCTGATAGATACTTCTCCTCGACATTGACATTGGTGAGAAAGGAAGAAATAATGTTTTTTGTTAACTAAGAGGAAAGCTACTTGGATAGGACCAAGAGACACTGGACCTTACTCATATGCAGGTACAAATTTTCATTTTGTTATCTAACCAAAAAGTGATAGGAAACTTGACCAGGTGTGAGGGCGTTAGCTTGAATATGTCATTTTATTATTTTGAGTGCTTTATGTAGCTAAGTGACTCTTATTGTTAGGCCTATCTATAATAATAGAGATTGGATGCACAACCTTAGGATTCCCCTTAGTTCATTCAGAGTTGGCTCCCACTAGCTTTGGTTTGAGATAGCTCATGACATCACACACCTCAAAGGGAATTTTTAGCTATGTGACTTACAAGAGATCAAGTTGGGGGAGCACATTGTCTTCAATTGTTCCATCTATTAGGAGATAGCATGGTTACATATTTATTGGATTTATTATTGATTGATAACACTTGTTATTTGTTTGTTTTGTCATGGCTCACATCTTATTCATCATTTTTAAAGTTTTTTTTGTTTCTTAGAGTCTATAGCTGAGGGACCAGACAATATGTCTTGCCTAGCTTTCCATTTTAAATCCTAAAAGACAAAAACAATATCCTTTTGCAAATATGTTTTTTTAGAGTTTGAAGGACAAGTTTGTAGGCTTATCATGGATTCCTCCCTTATGTGTGAGGAGTGCTAGCCTTATGTGAGAAGTATGATCACCAAGGTGATAATGGGTGATGTTGTCAAGTAACTTTAGGGTTTATAGTTGATAATTGAATCTATATTTCAAAGCACGGATTTTACAAGTATAAATGAAGTGCTTTTCTCGTTGGATTGATGGAATGAGTTTAAGAACTTATTCCATTTCTGAACAAACCATCATTTGGTTGATGTTATGGTTCTTTTTCTTTTGAAAAAGAAGCTTCCACAAGATATTTGAAAGATCTTGTGGCTGCCTCAAAGGCTGGATAAAAGGAGGAAAGGGATCCACCCCTCAGGGAGGCCATGAATACCTCTAAGAATAAAGAACTTGAGAGTGAAAACCTAGTTGTGCAAGATGTCATCTCTATTAATTATAGGATTTGAACAATCAAATCTATCTTTAACATCATATTTAGCTTTGAACAATTTGCATGCTTAATGTAGGTGTTTTTTGTAAAGCAACAACCTGCAGTACTTTTTATTAATTGGGACATTGCTACATTCTATAAGTTAAAACATTCTTTCAGTTATTGTGGCATTCCTTTTGACCATTTAGAAAGACATGACAATTAAGGTGATTAGACATTTGTGTCAATTGTACCATTTTCTTGAGTGAATTATTTGCAATATGTTGTAGTTTTCATCTGTAGTGTGCTCTTACACTCAATCTCACCTGGGAAGGGATTAAACTGCCAGTTTTGCAGTTTGAAATAAGCCAATTGGAAGGATATGAAAAATAAGAACTAGTTTTATATGTGAGAACCATTGCAACAAAACATCTTGTTCTTGTTTCTATCCGGAGCCTTTTCTTTGTAATATTGTAGACATTTACTCAGATATCTGTATTAGTCAGGTTTCAGCATGCCCCCTAATTTTCATCATCAATAGTCACAAGGTTATCTACATGGTAAAATTTCATGCTTGTATGTTGTGATAAACAAAATATGTAAAAACATTCTATGTTGCTATTGGATGCCCTGGTTGGATCTTTTGTCTTGAGTCCCACATTCATGCTTGGAATATTGCACGGGGGTGATTGGCTGAAGAGATATTTGTCTAAGCCAATATATGGTTGGGTGGAATGTGGTAGTTCCATACCAGGTTTGCTTGTGCATTCATTAATAAGAGGTTATTTCCTTGGTATCTTATCTATAAATGTATTGGTTTATGTGTGCATTCCTAATGTATCATTGATATTTATGTTGTTATTATGCTCATTATAAACAAGTATTATGACAATGATGATGTATGGATCTCATCATGTTTTTACTTGTAAATGAATGAATAATGTATCTATCGTCTAATAAAAGCAATTATAGGTAATGTGTTGAGACATTAATGCATCTTAGTGATTCTCAGATAAGTATGAGACCCCTATGCTCAGTTATGATATTAAGACCTATAGCTTTCATGTTTGTGACATGTTTGACGAAATTCCTATCACGGCTATTGGGGGTCCAGTCTAGTCCTTTTCAATGTTTTTGCAAATGTATCATTGTTTTGTTGTATAAATTCATTTATTAAGGTGTCATTGAGCTCTACGTAGTGACCTAGGCTCTAGGCCTGAAAAAGTGGCACAAATCCCGGAGACATAGGTATAGGATTGAGGAGAAAATTCCCCAAACAAACCCATGCCTTGTTGTGGGAGCGACTGGAGCCTCTCAGATGCACCCTTGTCCATATCAAGGTAGCGTCCAGGGGTTTAATGGTCTAAAATCTCAGTGGGACCCAGTGACTAGTCATGGGGATGATTGGGAAGGCTTCTAGGAGTCATGTAGTAGGTATATAAGGTATGTGTTATCGGTTTCTGTTGATTCCACTTCCTTAAGGTCACCTAGGAGGTTGAATCCCATTATGGTGGCCTCTCGTCAAGTTAAATGTGTTAGAGACTATTTTTGTTTTAGAAATGTTTAATAATAATTGTTATTTCTAGAATTATTCCATCCGAGGAGAAAAAATATCAATGCAATAAGTCTCTTCTTCAATCTTGGAATTGACAAGTCTTTTGTGTGAATTATTTATAAGATGCTTTATGTTTTAGAATTGTTAAAAACAATGGTTATTTCTGGACCTATTCCTTTCAGGGTGATAAAATCATCAGTGTAATAAGTCTATTTGTCTAAGTCTCTTCGTCTAGCATGGAATTGACAAATGCTTTGTGTTATTAATGTGTTTATAGCTTGGAATTGATGAATTTTTGGTGTGAGTAATGTGTTTCTATCAAGTTTTTGGTGTGAGTTAGTGTTATGAGACTATTTTTATTATTGTATAGAGATAGAAACTTTTGCGATGTTATGATCTGTAAACTACCATAGATATTCCACTAAATAGTTCGTCACACCATATATGATAATATTATATTAAAAAATCTAAGATCCAACACTATTACAGTTTTATTTAATTTCTAGATCTGTAGATTTTACTGTAATTAGTGCATGCATGCGAATATAAATTATGAAGAAAAGTAGAGAATGAATAAAACAATCTCACACACACATAAGACAAAAGACATTCTCTCTAGGAAACCCTTTCAAGAGAATACCCAGCTAGAAGGTGAGGTCCCTTTTCTCTCTTTCTCTGTTTGAAAATATGGCTACGGATACAAAGAAGTAATGTTTGTGGTGCATGGGCTGCTACAGTGCACAAATCATCTTTGTGTGCTCTACCTCCTATCTCTCTTGGCTATCTTTTATCAGCTATGGAACAAAATTCTCTCGAAATAATGGAATGCCTCTTCCTCCTAGTGGCTTGGTTATAACACAACTTGATAGCCTACTAGTGGTTAAATTTGACTACATCAACTCTTAACTAGAGTTACAAAATGGACTCCTCTAGAGTCTTTTACATCATAAACACGTAGCTAGCCCCTTTTCCATGAATAATGGGGATGATGTTACATCCTCCCAAACTATAGGTGTGAAAATAGGAAGGTCAATTTTTGAGTGGCATAACTTTTGCGTATGGACTCCGATTGACACGATTCTTGCGCCGTTGGAAAGCTATCTGTGTGTAGAATAACATGAAAATGTGCATGAATAAGCAGCAACGTTTTACCCCCAAAAAATGTCGTTTGATGCCTCAAAACTCTCCAGGAAGGTTTTAGACCTCGTTTTGCCAAACCAGGTCCCGCTAGTAAAAAGGGTCCCATGAGATGATTCCTCCACTTCTTCCACTCAAAATGCATCGAGATGGATGAAAAGAAAATATAATGATCCAATTTGGATCACACCTCCCCGTTTTTGGAGGCTTTTGGTCCCCAAAATCGTTTACTAAATGAGGTGAGGAAATTGTTCCTCTGCCTTCTCTCTGGTGTGCCATTTAGCTTTGCTTGGAAGTTGTTCCTTCAACCAAATCTGGAAAAGGTATTGTTGCCCTTGTCTTGTAGTTCTAGACCTGTTTTGCAAAACCATATCTTCTGTCAGCTATGCCATAGTACCTTGTGTCAAATCCTCCATAGAAGTTAAGATTTGTTCCTCTTCTTGGTCTAGCATGGAAGGCTCATAGAGTTTCAAATTATCCACATTTACAACTGAATAAATGTGCATATATGGTGGTAAAATAAGTCGATAAGAATTATCACCCACCTTTTCCAGTATCTCAAAGGGACCATACCTTAGAGCCTTGATTTCATTACCACGCCCCTACAGCCTCGCCTTGTTCAACTGTAGCCATACTTTCTCTCCCACCTTGAATGATTTATTTGTTGTGTTGACCATGCCTAGCCTTATACTTCACCTGTGACTTCTGCAGTGTTTCCTATACCTGTAGATATATTTACCTTATCTTCTCTACAAATTTTTCAGCCCTTAATGCATCTCTTGTAATGTCTTCCTTTATTCCTCCTTGCTGCCCATATGCAATATCCAAAGGTGAAGGTGAAAAATACTCAAAACAATCTTCAAATGGGGACTTTCCTGTAGAAGTGTGGACCGCTCTATTATAATAATGTTGTATATATACCAAATTTTCATCTCAGGTCTTCTGATGCTTCTAGTTGTAACCCTTCAAAAGATGCACCAAATTCATGTTGACTACTTATGTCTTCCCATCTATCTGTGGATGGAATGTTGTAGATCTCTTCAACTTCATGTCCATCTTCTTCCACAGTGTAGTCCATAATGCACTGAAAAAATCTTGTATCCTTATCTGAAATAATGCTCCTTAGTATCCCAAAGTGTACCCTGACTTGTCCAAAGAACAAGTTTGATGCTTCTTATCCACTGATGGTCTTCTTACATGGCAGCATAACACACATCTTGTTGAACTTGTCAACTACCATGTATAAGTTGTTATGTCCCTTCCTATTTGTCAGTAAACCTCCCATAAGGTCCATGGAAATGCTTTCCCAAGGATGAGTAAGTATATGTAAGGTATGATAGAGACATTGCACCCTAAGTCTGCTAACTTGCAGGCTACTACTGTCTAGTGCCCATATCAAGGTTTATATTTCACTTACCATTCACGTTATCTTATATATAGACAATGATTTGTTGGGATCTTCATTTTGTGAGGGTAGTCGACTCTGAAGAATGAAACAAATTTTCATGGAAAGATTTCCTGGACATCAATTCCTCTTCTGTCCCTTCGATCTCTATTGATATGATTAGAGGCAACTTTCCTATTGTTGCATTCGATACTACTACACAAAGGGGGATTTTAAGACAATTTGTTAAGACAAAATAAATCTTTTGTCTTAAAATTTTCGATATGAGGTGCTAGTGAAAAAGGTACAGGTAAAGGATTAAGAGTCTGTCTTTACGTTGTTGATGGGTTGTTTAGGAAGTGAAGCAATGGAGGCTGACAAAAACTGATGATATTTAGGGAAATGGCGACCGCCAATAGAGGCGTGCTTGATGAGAGGAGAGATGGAGGAACTTTTGTTGAACGTGGATAGGTAGTAACATAGTTGGAGTACTTTTCAGGGTCTCCATTGATTATGTTTTAATATGTGTTTTTTGACTGTTTCATTTATTTTGAATGCTATTTTTTCTTTAGAAATAAAAAAAATGTTATATTTGTATTAAAATATAAGGATAGTACATATTCAAATTCCGTTCATTATATTATCCTTTCATAATTCTGCTATAATTCCTATGCCCATACATTTCTAGTTTCCCGTTCAACAAAAAGTGTATTTCTTAACATCAAACTATAGCTTATAACCATTACATTTTCATAAATAAACATTTCCATTGTCTAAATATACAAAACTTCCATCAAAATTAGGCTAGTGTTAAAATGTCTCTTGAGAGTAGTTGACGTTTCCTATGTTTACCATGATACCTTGCTTGAAGACTAAGAAACAAAACCACTTGTTTCCTTTGAAATACCTCTTTTAGATAGGAGGTTCGTTGTCCAATTATGTTCTCTGTATATATGTTTGAAATGTATATGATTAAAATTCCTTACCAGGTTGCAAATCCTCATCATCCAATTTTCATGTATGGGGGGGGGATTGAAATTAGTATGCTTGTTTACCCAGTCAATGATTCCTTTTGCATCTCCATATACCTCAATTTTGTCTAATCTTAGCCATTTTTCTATGATAAGGACTCCCCATAATGTTGTAATCTCTGCTTTTTTGTTTGATCCCATTCCTCTCTCCCAGTAGAAGTGGAATAAATTACCAGGCTTAGTAGTTATGACTACACAACATCTGGATTTCCTTCTATTTTTTTCTCCATAAAACCCAACTAGGTATTCTCGTCAAATATCAATGAATTTGAATTTCCTATTTATGCTCGACTTGATCACGAACTCTATCTTGTAGAAAAAAGCAACTGTATTGATTATGTATTCTCTAACAATTGCATTTTTCTGATAAAAAATGTTAGCTTTCCTATATCGCCATATAGTCCATATGATATATACTGGGAGGGACTTGTAATTCTTGTGTGAAGTAACCATGACATAATACAATTGAACAAGGGTTGATTAGTGCCAGTGAAAGGAAGCTTCATTTCCTCCATAACCACATCCCAAACCAACCTCACATATGAGCATTTGATCACCAAATAATTCATATCTCCCCACACCCCCCCCCCAATGGATAGAGGGCATATTTCAAGACCAATGAACCCATGATTTTGTAAGATATTCTATGTCAATATACGATCATGTGTTGCAAGCTAGTGAAAGCATTTTAATTTGTTCAGGAGATTCCATCTCCATTTATCCTGTAGGCACTCATTATAGTCATTTATATTCCTAGGCCTTGGAAACTTCAATTAGATGTCTTAGGTCATCAAATTGTTCTTTTTCATTTTACCACCCCCCACCATATCATATAGTCTTGCTTATCACCAAGAGTGGTGCCAACAAATCGAAGATACGCTACAAATTACCCCCATTCCTCATTATATGTATACTCTCTAGTGTTCCAAGATCTTTGACCCTTCTCTAGCTCTGCTAATCAATGTTTTGAGTCCCTGACATATATATCTATTGCAAGGGCACAATGCCCTTTTGGTGAAGAATTTGCATTAGTTGAAAGGATAAAGAATGATTTCAAGCCATCCCCATGATGGCGTCTAATCCAATTTTGATCTTGGATCCATCTCCAGTGCCCTAATGGAAAAATTCCAACATCCATTATAGAGTGTGCATCATACTTCTCCATATGTGTGATATAATAGATTTATTCTTGGCACCACTATTATTCCATGAGGAGAAAGTTTGACCAAACATTTATTTTTCCTTAATGATATGAGACCACACACCATTTCCAGACACTACCCTCCACTTGTTTTTTATAAGAAAACCTTGTTAAGAATGGATGTATCTATGAAATACCAACCTCTTCCTCCATTGGGCTTGCAAGTGTTGACCATCGTACGATATTATTTTTTTCTTGTAATTGTGTTCCAACCCATAAGAAGCAACTCATGATATCTTTTTTCTTATGGATTATATCCCTCGACATTAAGAAAAGGTGCATCCAATATACTGAAACATTTTGTAGCACCGATTTCAACATTACCATCCTTCCTCCCATCATCAACAATCTGTACTTCCAACTGTCCAATTTTTGGTTAAACCTTTCAATTAACTATGCCCAATCCTAGTTATAGTATCCTTTCGATTTCATCTTAATCCAAAGCTAGGTGAAACCATCATCCAATATTGACGATTCTACCCCAAACAAATCACCTATGTCCTTTGTTACATTCTCCTCATTGCCATCATGTAAACATATCGATTTACCTTCATTGAAACACAAACCAGATGCAACTCCAAATGATTTAATGAGGTCTCTAATGGTTCTCCACTACCCCACCATGGATTCCCCATAGAGTAATAGATCATCTACGAACATTAAATGGGATATGGAAATATTTCTAATTACTCTGACCCCTTTAATATTTCCATTATCCTTTGACACCCACATTTTTCTACTAAAACAATAAATAACTACGCAAAAGAGAAATGGAGTCATGGAACAACCCTGTTTAATTCCTCTATATGCATTGAAAAACTATGAAAGTGAGACATTAATAATGACAACAAAATTTGTATTTTCTCAACATGCCAAAAGCCATTTAATGTTAGATAGAAACATACCAAATTTTAACAGGACCAAGAAGAGGAATTCCTAATCAATGCAATCATATACGTTGCTCGAGTCTACCTTTAGAAGGAAACCTCTTTGTTTCCGTGATTTAATAGAGTGCATCATCTCCAGGGAAATACCAATTTCATCTTGTATTTGTCTACCTTATAAGAAGCCAAACTATTCCTTTGTAATATGCTTCGACAATACCGACTTCAACCTACTCACAATCAATTTTGATATCATTTTGTACACCAAGTTGCAGAGAGATATGGGGCGATAATGTGCAAAGGTTCTTGGTTCCACCCTTTTGGGGATTATTGTTATGAAAGAAACACTTACGGCCCCCGATATGAACCCATGAATCTTAGATTCTTCATCTACCA
>APFE030677830.1:0-10516 GCA_000404065.3 Pinus taeda
TATTATTTTTTAGGATTATGTGATGTCACACTCAGATCATGATCCACCTATTTAAGTTTTGAACCTTTTAAAATTTTTGTCAGTTCAATGTTTCAATGGTGTGTTGGCGTAAAATTTTGGCGTGGGAGCACAGGTGAGGTTCTTGAACCAGTGTTTAGGATTCAAATTGTCGTTCTTGAATTCCTTTTCAATGTGTTAGCATAAAAGCTCGGTGAATTCTCCTTCCTAAATTTTTGTTGAACGTGTGAGTGGCGTGTGAGCATAAAAGCTAGGAGAGGGAGGGAGTTGATGGCTCTAAATGTGCATATTCATGTTATGAAAGGATGGATTCAGGAGAGAGGGAATTATTGGCCTTTACTTATTCCAATCGGCCTCTGCACGTGCTCATAATCACAAATTTTCAGTGCTCGTACCGAGGTTGTGGCACGGATGAATGCATAGATTTTCATTGCTCGTACCGAGGTTGCAACGATGAAAGCGAGGAGAAGAAATTACTCAATTGGTGTTGTGATTAAAACTCTTACTGTTGCGGTGAAAATCTAATGTGTAAAGATAATGAACTTGCATTGTTTCATATATGATTTTTGATAGAGGTGAAGGAGGGAGGTGATGCTTTGTACTTATGACTATGTTGATGGATGTATCACCCATGAAAAAAATGGTGGCCTTGAAATTATTTACCTGGTGCATTGTACCAACCAAAAGAACCTTCGACGGAGCTGTGGTGTCGGTGAAAGGTAGAAGTGTTTCTTGAATTGTGGTTCAGATTCTAATTCTATTCCTGAATTCCAAATAAAATGTTATTGAAACTGTAATTTTTGAATTCTAAACGAAATGAAATATGTGATAGCCTGGTTGAGGGATTGGATAATTTTGTTGGATTGGATAATAGTCCCTTCGTGCATGTTTCTTCACACAGTTCCTAGGCCTTCGCGCCCTCATCTGCTTGCCTTCACGCAACCCTAACTAGGGATTGTGGAGCTTCTCTGCTACTGGAGTAGCGTTATGCACTATTCCCCTAAGTCGCACCTTAGATCTTACTTATCTTCCTATGCCTAGTCAATTATCTTTCTGCAACTGGACGTCTTATGTTATATTTATTTATATAATAGATTCATAAGAATTCACTTAGCAAATAAACAATAAACTTGTAATTTATACCCAATCATACATTAAGATAAGAAATATACACAGAAATATGGTAAACTTCTCTTTTTTAATTCTTCCAACAGTTGCAAACTCGACCTGCTCTGCACACTTAGCTGTAGGGGTCTTCACATTTAGTTGCAGACTACTAGGCCTCTCTGCACTCAGCTGCAGAGCCTTTTCCTACTCTACCATCCAAAGACACACTTTACACTTCAATTCAGTCTCTTAAACTCCTCATGCTTTTATTCTATTAGTTTATTTTTTGAATCTTCTACCCTTAGAGCCTCGCTCTATTTATACAATCTGATGCTCCGCGGACCATGGGTGTACGTCTATCAAGCGAACATTACATTACAAAAACAAGGGAGGACAACCCTATGACTCTATTATGGCTTCATGCTCTGTGCCCACAATTCGCGCAACCTTTACAAAAGAATTGGTCAAAACTTGGGCTTTAACCTCCAAAACATGCCTTGAGGGGATTCCATGCACAACAATAGAAGGCCAAAGATAACCGAAAAAAGGATCTTCTGAGCGGTGGCATATCCAAACATATGACCACCATAGGAATCAGAGTGGCAATCATTTATGACATGCTCAACCTCTTTAAGCGTGAGACATCTGTGAAAGACAGAGTTCACACCAACCTGATACAATGTATCACCGATGATCTGATAATGTTGGGACTGATTGTGGATGCAACATGGGTCAGTTCAGAGTAACTCAAACCAGAAACTCTGGGTTTGGAGATAAATTCAGACTGAAAATTCTTTGTTTTGTACTTTTATTTAAGTGTTAATTAAAAAAATTTACTAAAGTGGTATAAACCCTAAACCTTAAACCCTAAATGCCAAAACCTATACCTTATACCCTAAAACCTAAACCCTAAGAATTTCATAACATTTTAAAAATTGCTTTGTAACTTTTTTTACTTGTTTATTAAAACAATTTACTAAAGTGTTATAGACTTTAAACCCTAATCCCTAAAACGAAAGCACTAAAACCCAAACCCTAATTAATTTATACCATTTTAAAGAGTGTTTTGTAAATTTTATTTAAGTGTATATTAAAAACATTTACTAAAGTGTTATAAACCCTAAACCCTAAATGCTAAAGCCTAAGAATTTTATAACAATTGTAGAATTGAGACTTCTGTGATCTGTCATAGTTATAAGAATAGCTTCGGCGTGAATCACATAGAAATGACCTTTGTCGACGCGTTTCGAACCAACTAGTGTGGTTCATCATCAGGACAAGTTGAAGACGCAGATCTGGCCTAGCAAGTTAAATAGACAGAGCAGAGACTCCAACGGCTCTATAACGGCTAAATTTGACCCTAAGACCCAGCTCAACTTAAATTAATAAATTTAATATTATTATTATTTTATAATATTAAAATTGATAAAAACAATATTCTATTTCTAGAAGTTAGTGAAATTAGGTGCATTGACTAGAAACTAGCGTACTTTATTTAATTAGATAACCATAAGTTATTAATAAATTAATATTAATTGTTATTAAATTTTTTTTTTTTTTTATTAGTTGGAATATTTCTTTTTGAGAAACTTATATTACTTTTCTAATTTAAAATTATATAATATCATTTTCTAGAAAATTAGTAAAATTAGTTATAGTGAATAGTGATTAACTATTAAATAACATTAAGATAATAATAAAATAGTTATTATAAATTTATTAAATTGGTTAAGTGATTTCTTAAATAAGAAGTAATTAGGGTACATGAATAAATTCCTATTCTTATAATAATATTATCAAAGGTAAATTAAAACAATAATAAAATAATTACAAGGGCATTATAGAGACAATAAGTATTTAATAAATCAAAAACCAATATGAATTATTTACTAAAGGTATGTTAACTTATATAATTAGATTAGAAAATTAATTAAATATATTTTGGTTATTGAGATAGTATATACATATAAACATATAATATTTGATCGTATCACTATGTGATAGAAGAAATCTAGATGGGCCATAAGCTATTCTTATAATTTTATAACATTTTAAAAACTATTACTAACTTTAATTTAAGTGCCTATTAAAATAATTTACTAAAATCTTATAAACCCTAAATCCTAAACCATAAACCCCAAACCCTAATCTCTAAACCATAAACCCTAAGAGTTTTATGACTATCTATAATAAGGGAATACCACAATAGGGTATGTGAGTGTAGGAGGGAGACAATTGCGATACATGAGATACCTCGACCTTTGTTTTTCCACCCTTCTCCATAAACCTTTTTTCTTTCATTTCTTTTTATTCATAACTCATCGAGGCTCCATGGGATGAATGCATTATGTGTAATATGTAGCCCCCTTAAGGTGGGGTGGTTCACCCCTACACACTAAACCCTAAACCCTTAGCCCTAAACCCCAAAACATAAACCATAAACCCTAAACCCCAAATCCTAAACATTAAACCCTAAGCATTTTATAATGTTTTAAAAAGTGTTTTGTAGCTTTTAGTTAACTATTTACTAAAACAATTACTTAGGTGTTCTAAACCCGAAACCATGAACCCTAAACCCAAAACCCTAAACCCTAAACCAAAAATATTAAAACTTAAACCCTGAGAATTATATAAAGTGTTATAAAGCCTAAACCCTAAACCTTAACACCTACAACATAAACCTCAAAACCTTAACCCTAAACCCTAGACCCTAAACCCCAAACAATAAATCCTAAACCCTAAATTTTAATCCCTAAATTCTAGCCCTCAACATTTTATAACAATTTTAAAGATGTTTTGTAAATTTTATTTAAGTGTTTAATAAAAACATTTACTAAAGTGCTATGAAACCTAAACCCTAAACTCTAAACCATAAACCCCTAACCCTAAACCTTAAATTTTAAACCCTAAACCCTAAGTATTTTATAGCATTTAAAAAAATGTTTTTTAACTTTTATTTAAATGCTTATTAAAAGCATTTACTAAAGTGTTATAATCCCTAAACCCTAAACCATAGACTTAAAACCCTAAACCATCAAAATTATATAGCATTTTGAAAATGGTTTTGTTACTTTTATTTAAGTGTTTAGTAAAATAATTTACTAAAGTGTTATAAACCATAAACCCTAAACCCTAAACCATGAACCCTGAATCCTTAACGCTATAGCCCAAATCCTATACCCTAATCATTTTATAACATTTTAAAAAGTGCTTTGTAACTTTTATTTAAGTGTTTATTAAAAACATTTACTAAAGTTTGATAAACCTTAAAACCTAAACCTTAAACCCTAAACCCTAAACATAAAAACCCTAAACCCTAAGAATTTTATAAACTTGAAATAGTCTACCATAAACCCTAAGCCATAAACCTGAAACCCTAAACCCTAAACCCCAAACTCCAAACACTAAACCCCAAAGTCGAAACCCTAAAACCTAAACCCCAAACAATAAACCTCAAACCCTTAACTCTAAACCATAAACGTTAGAAAATTTATAACATTTTAAAAAGTATTTTGTGACTTTTATTTAAGTGTTTATTAAAATCATTTACTCAGGTGTTATAAACCCTGAACCCTAAACCCTAAACCCTAAACCCTAAGCATTTTATAACAGTTTAAAAAGTGTTTTGGAACTTTTAAATTTAAGATTTATTAAAAAGCATTTACTAAGTCTTAATAAAACCTAAACCCTAAATCTCAAAAGGCCGAACTATAAACACTAAACCTTAAGCATTTTATATTTCATTTTTTAAAAAGAATTTGTAAACTTTTATTTAAGCCTTGATAAAACCATTTACTAAAGTCTTATAAAACCATTAAATGTTAACACTAAACCACCCCTAAAGCCTACCGCCAAACCGTAAAACGCTAAACCATAAACCCTAATCATTTTTAATAAAAATCTTAAAAATCATTTTGTAACTTTTCATGTACACTGTTTATTAAAAATAGATTTACTAAAAGTTGTTATAAACCCTAAACTCTAAAACCCTAAAAACCTAAAACCCTAACCCTAAACCTTAAATCCTAAAACTCAAGCATTTTATAACATTCTAAAAAAGTGTTTTGTAACTTTTTATTTAAGTGTTAATTAAATCATTTACTAGGACCCTTATAAAACCCTAAAATTAAATCCTAAACCCCAAACCCTAAACCCTAAGCATTTTATAACATTAAAAAGGAGAATTTTTAACTTTTATTTAAAGTGTTCATAAAGAATTTACTAAATCCTTATAAAACCATACTTACCTAAAAAATGAAACCCTAAAACCCTAAACCCCAAACCCCAAACCCCAAACCCTAAATACTGCACATTTTATAACATTTTGAAAAGTGTTTTGTAACTTTCATTTAAGTGTTTATTAATAGCATTTTCTAAAGTGTTATAAACCCTAAAACCTAAACTCAAAACACTAAAACCTAAAACGTAAGTATTTTATAATATTTTAAAAAGTGTTTTGTAACTTTGATTTAACTTTTTATTAAAATAATTTTCTAAATCATTATAAACACTAAAGCCTAAGCCCTGAACTGTAAAACCCAAACCGTAAACCATATACCCTAAACCTTAATCATTTTATAACATTTGAAGAATCGTTTTGTAGCTTTTATTTAAGTGTTTATTAAAATAATTTACTAAAGTGTTATAAAACCTAAACCCTAATCCCCAAACACTACAGCTGAAACCCCAAAACCTAAACCCTTGTATTTTATAACATTTTAAAAACTCTTTTTCTAAATTTTATTTAGATGTTTATACTAAAGTGTTTATAACCCTAAACCTAAACCTAAGCATTTTTTAAACCGACATTTTTAAAAAGTGTTTTGTAACCTTTCCTTTAAGGTTTATTAAAAGAATTTACAAAAGTGCTATAAAACCTTAAACCATAAACCTAAAAACCTAAACCCTAAACACCCAAAACCTAATCCTAAACCACCAAACCTAAAAACCTAACCTAATAATTTTATAGACTTTTAAAAGCATTTTAAACTTTATTAAGTTTTTTAATTTAAATAATTTAACTAAATTGTTATAAATCCGAAACCCTAAACCCTAAACACTATTTTTTTAGTATTTTAAAAAGTGTTTTATAACTTTAGCGTTATAAATCCTAAACCATAAAGCCTAACCACAAACCCTAAAACCTAAACCCTCAACCCTCAACCCTAAATCCCAAACCGTAAACCCCAAATGGTAAACCCTAAACACTAAGCATTTTATAACATTTTATAAAGTGTTCTGTAACTTTTATTTAAGTGTTTATTAAAAGAATTAACTAATGTGTTATAAATCTTAAACTCTAAACCCCAAACACCAAACCCTATATCCTAATGCTCAAAGCCTAAGGATAAACTCTAAAATCACATACTAAGGTCTTAAAAACCCTAAAGCCTAAATCTTGAAAGCATTTACTAAGGTCCTATAAACTCTAAACCATAAACTCCAAAACTTAAACCATAAACCCTAAGCCCTAAACTCTAATCCCTAAAACCTAAGGATTTTATAACATTTTAAAAAGTGTTTTGTAACTTTTATTTAAGTGTTTACTAAAACCATTTACTCAAGTGCTATAAACCATAAATCCCTATTCCCTAAACCCTTAACCCTAAACCCTAAACCATAAGCACTTTATAACATTTTAAACCCCAAACACTAAACCCTAAGTATTTTATAACATTTTAACAAGTGTTTTTAACTTTTTTTTAAACTATTTATTTAAAGAATTTACTAAATTGTTATAAAGCCTGAACCCTAAGCATTTTATTACAATTTAGCAAGTGTTTTGTAACATCTTAAAACCTTAAATCCTAAACATTTTATAACATTTTAATAAGAATTTTGTAACCATTTTTAAAGTGTTTATTTAAAATCATTTACAAAAATTGTTTTAACCCTAAACCTAAAACCTACACCCTAAGAATTTTATAAGATTTTAAAACAATAGTTTGTAAAAAAATTTGTTGTGTTTTATTAAAAGAATTACTAAGTGTCCCTGAAACCAAAACCCTAATCATTTTATAACTTTTTAGGAAGTGTTTTGTAACTTTTTTCTAAGTCCTTTTTAAAAGGATTTACTAAAGTTTTATAAACCCTAAACTCTAAACCCTAAGCATTTTATAACATTTTAAACCCTAAACCCTCAACATTTTATAATATTTTAAAAAGTATTTTGTAACCTTTTTTTTAATGTTTATTAAAATAATTTACTGAAGTGTTATAAGACCTAAACTCTAAACCCTAAACCCTAAACCCTAAACCTTGAACCCTAAAGCCTAAACGATAACGATTTTATAACATTTTAAAAAGCATTTTGTAACTTTTTTAAGTGTTTATAAAAAGAATTTACTAAGGTATTGTAAATCCTAAACCCTAAACCTTAAGCATTTTATAACATTTTAAACCCTAAACCTAATCCCTAACCATTCAATGACATTTCAACAAAATTTTTGTAATTTTTTTTGAAGTGTTTATTAAAAGCATTTACTAAAATGTTATAAACCCTAAATCCTAAACCGTAAGCATTTTATAATATTTTAAACCCAAAACCCAAAACCCTAAAGCTTGATCTCTAAACCATAAGAATTTTATAACATTTTAACAAGCGTTTTTTAACTATTTTTTAAGTGTTTATTAAAGTCATTTACTAAAATGTTATAAACTGTAAACCCTAAACCATGAGCATTTTATAGAATTTTATATCCTAAACCCTAAATCCTAAGCATTTTATAACATTTTAACAAGTGTCTTGTAACTTTTTTTTATATTCTTATTAAAAGAATTTATCAAAGTGTTATAAATCTCAAACTCAAAACCATAAACCGTATCCTTAAACACTAAGAATTTTACAACATCTTAAACTACATTTTTGTAACTTTTTAAAGTGATTATTAAAAGCATTTAATAAAATCTTATAACCCTAAACCCTAAACACTAAAATTTTTATAACATTTTAAGAAGTGTTTTGTAACTTTTATTTAAGTGTTTATTAAAATAATTTAGTAAAGTGTTATAAACATTAAACCCTAAACCCTAAACACTAAACCCTAAACCCAAAACCCCAAACCCTAAACCCTAAAACCTAAGCATTTTATGATCTATTAAAAATAATTTTGGAAATTTTATTTAAGTGTTTATAAAAAGAATTTACTAAGGTGTTATAAAACCTAAACCCTAAATTGTAAACCCTAAACCCCAAATCCTAAACTGTAAACCCTAAAAAATAAACCCTAAACCCTAAACCCTATAAACTAAACCCTAAACCATAGGCATTTTATAACATTTTTAAAAGTGTTTCGTAACTTTAATTTAAGTGTTTATTAAAAGAATCTACTAAATTGTTATAAAGCTCACACCATACACCCTAAAACCTAAAACCCAAAACCTAAACCCTAAACCCTAACCCCAAGCACTAAACGCTAAACCATAAAGCCTAAGACTTTTATAACAGTTTAAGAAGAATTTTGTAACTTTTGTTTAAGTGTTTATTAAAAGAAATTACTAAACCGTTATAAACCCTAAAACATTAACACAAAACCTTAAACCCTAAACACAAGAACATAAACCCTAAACCCCAAAACCTAAACCCTAAATCCTAAGTCCCAAAACCCAAACCCTAAACACTGAACCATAAACCCTAAATGCTAACCATTTTATAACATTTTAAAAATTGTTTTGTAACGTTTATTTAAGTGTTTATTAAAAGAATTTACTAAAATATTCTAGACCCTAAATACTAAACCCAAAACTCAAAGCTTAAACCCTAAATCATAAACCCTAAATCCCAAACCCTAATCATTTTATAACATTTCAAAAAGTATTTTGAAAACTTCATTTTAAGTGTTTATTAATAGAATTTACTAAAGTCTTATAAAACTTAAGCCGTAACCTCTAAACACAAAACCCTAAACTCTAAATCATCCCTACACCCTAAACATTAAACCCTAAGCATTTTATAACATTTTAAAAAATGTTTCGTAATTTTTATTTAAGTGTTTATTAAAAGAATTTAATAAAATGATATAAACCCTTAACCCTAAAATTTAAACCACAAACCCTAAACCCTAAAATCTAAACATGAAACTCTAAACCCTAAGCGCTAAACCCTAATAATTTTATAACATTTTAAAAAACATATTGTAACTTCTATTTAGGTGTTTATTAAGATAATTTACTAAAGTGTTATAAACCCTAAACCATATACTCTAAACACCAAACCCCATACCATAAACCCTAAAGTCTAAGCATTTTATAACATCTTAAAAAAAGTTATGACTTCTATTTAAGTGCTTATTAAGAGGAATTACTAAAGTCTTATAAATCCTAGACTCTTAACCCTAAACCCTCAGCAATTTATAACATTTTAGAAAGTGTTTTTTAACTTTTAGTTAAGTGTTTATTATAAGAATTTACTAAAGTCTTATAAACCCTAAACCCTAAGCATTTTACGCATTATAAAAAAGTTTTGTAACTTTTAGTTAAGTTTATATCGAAATAATTTACTAAGGTGTTATAAACCCTAAACCATAAAAAATAAACCCTAAACTAACAATTCTAAACCCTAAACGCTAAACCCTAAGCCTTTTATAACATTTCAAAAAGTGTTTTGTAACTTTTATTTAGGTGTTTATTAAAACAATTTACTAAATTGTTATAAACCCTCAACCCTCAACCCTAAATGTTATACCCTAAAACCTAAACCCTAAGCATTTGATAACATTTTAAAAAGTGTTTTGTAACTTTTTTTACATGTTTATTAAAAGAATTTACTAAAGTGTTATAAACTTTAAACCCTAATCCCTAAAACCTTAACCCTAATTATTTTATAACATTTTAAATAGTGTTATATAACTTCTATTTAAGTGTATATTAGAAACATTTACTAAAGTGTTATAAACCCTAAACCCTAAAAGCTAAAGCCTAAGAATTTCATAACATTTTTAAAACTATTTGTAACTTTTATTTAAGTGCTTGTTAAAATAATTTAGTAAAATGTTAGAAACACTCAATTCTAAATCTTAAACCCCAAGCCCTAATCCCTAAACCCTAAACGCTAAGAATTTTATCAGTATCTAAATAATGGAAGACGAAACTTTAGTTGTGAGTGTAGGAGGGAGAAAATTGTGGTACACGAGATACCCTGTTATTTGTTTTTGCACCCTTCTTCATAAACATATTTCCTTCTATTTATTTTTCTTAATAAATCATCGAGGCTCAACGGGATGAATGAATTTTCCAATATGTAGTAGCGGATACCTCCTTAAGTTGGGTAGTACATCCTTACACCCTAATCCATTAATCCTAAATCCTGAAACCTAAGCCATAAACTATAAACACCAAATCCTAAACACTAAACCCTAAGAATTTTATTATCATATAAAAAGTGTTTTGTAAC
>APFE030677852.1:0-27518 GCA_000404065.3 Pinus taeda
ATGCGCTTTAAATAGAATTCATGGACCAATCGGGTGTCAAGCCACGGATCAAGTGTCGGTAATACCGAGGAGAGAATGAATCGTCGGATCACTACATATCGTGACCGTCAGATTGTAAGTTACAAAATGTATAACGGTAAAGAAACACACTTTACCTATCTCTATACCTAACTCTATACTAGACCAAGTTGAACTTAACTATTTCCTATGTGTCGGAATATCCTAACAGAGAGAGCCCTCTCCCGACCTGGTAGGGCTAGATACCAGGTTAAGCGTGGTTTGTGGTTACCTTGGGAATAGCCTTCTTTCAGCCTGAGGTCAAACTAGGTGATAACATAGTGGCGACCATAACGGGGAATGTAGTTTTATGTTCCTCAACAAAATGTATCAAGTTTAGATTTGATTGTTAATGGTGGACAACGATTAGACACGGGAAGGCTGAAATCATTCACCTGGCGACTCTAAATCAGTTTCGAGATTAGATCCAAGGACTCCATTGGAGGATGAAGCCGACCAGCAAAAACATGAAAGGACAATATGGAAAGATCAGGTATTCAAGTTGGAATTTCATCCAAGACATTATGTTCTTTGTTATAAATTATTTCTTCTCTTTTCCCAAGAATGTCAAGAAGGCTTTACGAAGTATATTGTATTTGAGAAAAGATCCTAGACCTGCAGTTGATTCTTTCCCTTTGAAGTTTGTGAATACAAAATGTTCGCATGCCTTTCATCTTGATCAAGACCCTTCTTCCAAATCTTGTGATGACTGTCTTCAAACTGATGAGCCTCAAGATACCAAGACTGGTTCTACAACTTTTGTATATACTCCTATACCTTGTAAAATTCCAAATAGATACAAGCCTATGATTTTACCTCCTATATCCCATGCTTTCCCTAAAAATCATTACCTATCTACCAAGATTTGATGGTGAATGTGACAACATCACTGCTGAGAGACATGTACTAAATTTTGAGTCTTTTCTTGTCCTTTTTGAAGTTGATGAAGAGGATGTTAGTATTAGGCTTTTTGCTCTTTCTTTGCAAGGCAAAGTCAAGAGTATCTTCAAAACCTTGCCTGATGTGAGCATCGCATATTTTCAATAGTTCATCAAAGTTTTCCTCGATAAGTGGGTGATCAAACAAAACCCTTTCTTAATTCTAGAAGAGTACAACCAACTAAAAAGACTACCAAGGGAGACAGTACAAAAATTTTCTACCAGGTTTAACCAAGTCTATTTTCGATGCCAGCTAATATAAGACCTCCTCCTGGATCTGCTCTCTTGCACTACCCAGAAGCCTTTGATCTGGAAATGGAGTTTTAGTTGAGAGAAAGGAACCTTGAAACACTTGAAGAGACACAGAACAATGCAGTAGATGTAGAGGCTAATTTGCTGATCAGAAGGGCAAAGTTGAAGGAAGAAGAGATGAAAAATATAGGTCCAGAGGAATCGACATCCTTAGAGGTAAAGCTCGACATTTTGGTAAGTGTAGTGGAAGAGATGATGCAAAAGACCACCACAAGGAAAGAGTATGATGTTCAAGACCACGGCTCGCTGATTGAAGAAAAATAAGTGGTTGATCCAAAACATTTTCTTTCTTATCCCAGTTTTCATAGATTTGATCATGATTGTTTTATAGACCATCTTGGAGAAGAGAAATCTGTTGAATTGACATGTATTCTTGATGATGTGTTTTATACTGATGATTTCCCTAAGTTTGATCAGTATGATGATGATTATGTTCTCCAAACAAAAGCTAATCTTGCAGACAAATCAATAGCTGGTTTGTGGAAGGAGGAAGTTCACTTTCAACTCGAATACAGTGATCAACCATTACATATTAGCTATGGAAGTGAGAAGGAAAGTGTAGTAAATGTTGAAGTAAGTGAAGGATCTTTGCCTTTTGTTTTACTTCGTTTCAGTTCATAAGAGACAACTTTTGTGAAATCAGAAATCAACTGTCAATAAGTTTTGATCTGGACCATCTAGAGGGTAATGAAATCCTTGTTCAAAACTTATCATATCTAGATTTGCAACCCCCAAATCCATTTATTGTCAAGTTGCAGATGAAGAATTGGAAGTTGGAACATATGATCAAATGATGCAAGATGATTCTGTACCATTCAGTTTTGAATCATTACAGTTTTTGAAGGGAAATTTGCATAGTACATCTTCAAGATAGGATGAGCAGCTTGTAGAAAATCGTGCAATCTCATTAGAACCAACACAAAATGGGTTGCAACAGTGTTTTAAAGTTTTTCACGATCCAATAGCCGATGTGTTGGATGATGTCTACAGTCAAAGTCCTTCTCAGTTAACTGTGAGCTTGAAAAAAGTATTGATACAAACTTGATCCGGCAACCGATTTCTTTGTCATTTTTAGTAGGAGTCTCATCACAAAGCTTAGATGAAAGTTTGCATTCATGGTATGAGGAGAAGAAAAGTAATCCATTGGATGAGCTAGGTCCTAGTGCACATGAATTTCAAGATCCTTATGCAGTACTTTTGGAGTCGGATAGAGAATTCATATTATTCAATGGATCTATTTACAAGTTTTCATGGGATTTTCCTTTTAGTAGTTCTCTCTTGTTGTTCATAAGAAAGCACTTGCGGAGAATTCAAATAGCAGCCATAATGCTTACATGGTTGCATTCGTTGTTTCATTTCAATTGATCAGGTGATGAATGAAACAGTTAAAGTAGGTTTTATTGAATAAGATCTATTTTGAGCATATTTTCTAGTTTGTCGGTTGTGTTTTAGTATTGAGTCAGTTTCAAGTTAGTTTGTGTCTTTGAGTCATCAGTGTTCAATTATGTAATTTCAGCTTGAGTTTTTGACTCCATGCCCAATAGATAAGGCTACTTGGTCTATGGTGTTCTTGGCACCTCCAAGGAGCTACCATACCCAATGGAGCCTGTTAGTGTCAGTCTTTGAAAGCCTTCCACCAGTGATGAAACATGATCTTACAAAGTGGTCCTAGGGTATCAAAGTCAAATTTTGTCATTTTAGTGAGTCTTCAAGTAAAATTTGGTCACTAGGTATTAGGTCTAGGATTTGTTTTCACTCCTTTCAAAGTTTTCCAAGTGTCATTCCATGTCACCATTAGGCTGAGTGTGCCATCATTCAAAAAGTTACCATCATCATTTCAGATTCCAATGGGTCATTTTACACCTTGTTCGTGCTTCAGTTGTACTTGGGTAAGGCTTATTTCCCTCTTCTAGGGTTTTGAAGGTAATTTTTCTTGGATGGTCAAATCATCAACAAAAATTGTATCTTGATGCTCATACCCTTTCCCCTATCCTTAATATACCTTCTTAAGCACTTCCCATCACTGATATCCCTCAAATTCATCATTTTCCCACTAACCCTAGCTTATTGCTACAATTTGACAATATTCTAGGCTAGGCCTGTGTTTTTCCCTTTTGGACCCCTTCCCCTCACTCAATATTTGAAATTCCACTTTCCCCTGCTTCCTAACATCCCTCCCTATTTTCCGAAATTTTCTCAAGAATTTAGAAGCCCCTTATCCCTTTCATTTCCCTTCATTTCTACAAATCCTCTGTTACACATATCGGGATAGGTTTTATTCAAATGATGTTTATGAGAAATAGAAGATGAATTTGACAAAAGTGAGAGAGTTTTTTGTCCACCATTGAACCAAGAAGAAAAGACTCTTTCTTTTTTTACACAGGTTTCATGGTTTGGGAGAAATGTCGAAAACATCATTTGCCTCAGGAGGGTTGATGCACCACTGGAGTGACCTTGGTAAAATCAATTTTTCTCCTAGATGGAATGACCAAATGACTTGCTTGGTGAGTCCAATGATAACTAGACACAAATTTTCTTTCCAATGAGCTATCATGAGATCAATTTGGAGTTCAGGAACACCTTCAAAAGTTGATTGCAACATCAATATGCATTTTGGCAGCCTCATTCTGCACATTTTTACCAGTCTTGGGAGATGGATTTTTTGACAAGGAAAACGAACTAAAAATTGAAAAATTCAAGATGTTCTGGAAAGTAGACTCAACAAGCTTTCCAACGAGCTATCCTGTGCCTAATTTGGACACAAGGAAGGCCTTCAAAAGTGTCGTGCAAAAAAACGATGCGCTTCAGGAAACTGGCATTGCGCTTTGAAGTTGGCGTTGCGCACCTGGAAGCATTTCCCTATGCAATTTTACACAGACGCTGCGCTTTTAGAGTGGCACTGCGCATTTGTGTGAGTTGGTGCACTTTTGCCTAGAAATGTTGCAAATCACCTCAAAACGTCAAATTTTCTTGGCTCTTCATGATTGCAAGTAAGTACATGTTCTTAGCCTTGTTTTTGGGTTGCTAAATTTGGTTTATAAACATCTTTGGTCATGTAATCTTGAAACCCTAATTTCTCCCTAATTCTACCTAAAGCCTAGCTCTTTCCTACTCCTCTTAAAGCCCACCTCTAAGTCATAAAATCATCCTATCCCTTTTCCCTTTTTCCCATTTCTCTTTCACATTCTCTCCCTAGGAGAAAAGACATACTGAGGTGCCTAAGACCTACATGACATATCAGAGGGGCACTAGGAGATTATTTGCTGCAGCTAGACAAAGGGAAAGGAAAGGTCCAAGAGGAGGATCCTGATGATGAGATTAAGAGAGAGTTTGAGCTTGCCTAGCATGAGGAGCAAGAGCATCATCACACTCATCATGGAGTGGAAGTAATTGACCTAGAGAACTTAGATGAGGCTTTAGAGCAAAATTTGCTCTTGTTAGATAAGGATGCTCATATTCAAATGTTGATGGACACTCTCTCAAGGGAAAAATTTGTCATTACTCATTTGAAACAAGAAAAGAAGCAGCTAAATGACAAACAAGATTTCATGGAGTTTCAAATTCTCAAATTGAAGAGGCAAAGTGACAAAGAGCATCATGTCACTTTGATTCCAGTTGAACAAGAAATTGAGCATGATAGGGAAACTTGGCTTGAAAGAGTCAATTTGCATTTGGAGAAGCTGATATGGAGGGCTAACAAGGACAACCAAATGATAAGGCATATGGCCTATCATTACAAGACACAGAACAAATTTTGCAATATGAGGATGAAGAAGATGAAATCTAGGTCGAGGAGAGCCTTAGAGGGCAAGAAAGAGCAAGATAGACTCAAAATATTGGCTAAAGCCCCATTATCCCATCAAAGCAGTTGATGGTGGTGCCTTGTGCCAAGTTTGGGCAAATTTTGGAAAGTTTTGGCATTTTTCAAATTTTTAATTTTCCAACACAAAAAATTAGTGTTTTTCCCTGGAGCATTTGTTGGACGAAAAGTTTACATTTTTGGATTTAGCATGATAATAGCATCAGTCCTAGAAAATTTCAGAATATTTGTAGCAAAATTGGCCCACCAAAAGGTCCAAAAGTATCAAAAAGTGACCTTTATGCCTCTGTTTGGACACACAGAAGCTGCCTTGGGAGATTCAAGGTTTGAGGGGGCAAATGACCTCCAAATTTAGAAATTCAAGATGTTCCAGAAACTAGATTCAAATACCTTTCCAATGAGCTATAGCAAGCTCAATTGGGCTAAGGGGAAGGCTTCTAAACGTGGGTGGAAAGTGGCACTGTGCTTTTGGCTAATGGCATTGCGCTTTTGGCCAGTTTTCCAAAAAAATCAAATTTCACCTGTTTCCTCTGAAAATTCACTTTCACTCTCCTCATGGATGATTTTGATGATGTAATTAATGATTTGGCATGTAAATGTAATAGTAAAATTATCTTAGAGAGTAGATTCATTAGTTAGAGGTGGTTTTGAGGCTAATGAATCAGTTTCCCTACTTATAGAGGCAAGTTGTTTGACTGCCTATATTCCAGTTCTTAGTTGGGAAATGGTTGAAACTGTCCCTATTCTCATGGATTCGACCCCTGATGATTAGGATGAGTAGTTTACATGTCTACATTATGTGTTTTCTTGGTCATTTGGTGAGGTTGGACTCACTTGGATGCTCTGAGCTACATTGTACATCATTATCAGCAGTTTGGCAAGGAAATATACAGGATTTGCAACTATTTTTATGTGATAATTGTGGTATGGTGTTTTTGCATAGTTTCTTCTTTTTTAATCAGTTTTTCACATGTCTGATGTATGCCACAATCTAATTCATTGCTTCTAGCTGAATGAAATCAAGATAGATAGGTAGAATTCATTGTTTACAGTGCTCTTCCTTGGGAAGCCATTCAATTTTTAATGCTTTCCACTATTTGAGAAGGATACATAAGCTATACATGCCCTCCTCATATCCTCACCAGTCTTAGACTTCTCATATCACTCAATTTCAAGTGTAAAAGCCTATACCTACCCTGCCCCATAGAACACCCTACATCCTGACTTGATTTGTCAGACCCAAAACTGCTTGGCTCCATTTGATCCAACAAAAAACCCAACAAAGTCAATCAAAAACCCTAGAGCTATTATACCTAGCCTAAAATCCATATCTGATCTAGTCATCTTGACTGAGATTCAAAAGTAGAGAGCTCTCTCCCGACCTGGTAGGGCTAGCTACCAGGTTAAGCGTGGTTTGTGGTTACCCTGGGAATAGCCTTCTTTTAGCCTAAGGTCAAACCAGGTGATAACACAAGGTATGCATGATATATTGTTTGAATGTTATGTTTCAGTTGTAATATTGAATGGAAAGGTAAACCGTAAGGTATGATGAGAATGTCTCCTTCTCAAATGGTTCACGCATGCATATGAAAGTAATTTGGATTCATGGTTCTTATGATGAAATGGTGCACCCGATATTCAACAAGTATCTTACCTTTTAGACATAATGAATTTCTTGACTCCATAGAGCAATTTGGGAATAGTGATTTATGATATATTGGTAAACTTGATGTTTGACTAACATCTACCAATTTGGATATCTTGATCCCACAAAGAAGATTAACACCTTAATTCTAGTAAATTATAACTTGACACTATTTGTTTGTGAAATGCATGGTAGTCATGATGATAGAAGTCTAACAATAAGATTGATATTCATGATCTTTTGTTGGCCATGGTTATGTTTTGATGTGTTTAGTAATTATGGCATATAGTGAAATTGAATTTCTTGACTTGATGTATAGAGTTATGTGAAAAATAAGTAATGCTTTTGATCATGATTCTTGAATTCTACTCTTATTAGCTATTTGACACTAACCTTTGATAACAAATTGATGCTATGATGAAGTAGCATCTAAAATGATATGATCGTGATGAATATGTGATATAGTCGAACTTGATGATCTAACAGATCTGTTGATGCATGATAGAATTATAGACAGGTTGATGGCATGAATGAAGATGACTGAAGTGGATTCTCATTCAGAGGGAGAACATCTCCATAATATCCCTTCTCCTATTTTTATTTGCATTATATACTCTTTATTATTGAAGTATGATTTATGGGAATGAATGGAAAAATATTTGATATTATTGATCTACAACAAAGTTCTGATTTGAGGTGAGAGAGTTTTCTCTTACTCTAAGCCTTAGTCGCATGGAAGAAAGCCTACAAATGCGACTATAGCCTCCTATCTACATGAAAGCAAGCTCAAGGGTGTGATTGAGGCATTGAGATAGTTATGGGCTGATCCGACCACATTCACTCACTTATAGTGCTTCAAAGAGCCATTGGAAAGCCTCAGTCGCTCCCATAACATCTTGGAAGGTGCGACTATAGTTCCTTGACTGCATAGATGAAGGCCTATGGGTGTGACTATTCCTACAGGACACAAAAATGAAGTTTTGTGCATGAAATCAGATGTTCACCTGAAGGATGTCAATCCTACATACATGAAGAAGATCTCGGAAAGATCTGTGAATAGGAAAAGTTTGAATGTTTAC
The DNA here is from genome assembly GCA_000404065.3 of Pinus taeda. Taxonomy (NCBI): domain Eukaryota; kingdom Viridiplantae; phylum Streptophyta; class Pinopsida; order Pinales; family Pinaceae; genus Pinus; species Pinus taeda. The sequence goes on from APFE030677852.1 coordinate 7,852, forward strand.
AATAATATGAATATGAAGACTGAACTTGTGTTTGTGGGTGACTAGGTCATTCATATAGATATGTCATTATGTTTGAAGTTTGTGGTACAAGATTTTGAGATGATTTGGTTGATTGATATAGATGAGTAGTGTTTGTAGTTTTCACATGATGCTTGATAATGACTTAGGAACTTTGACTTAATATGTTCTGGACTATAGATCTCACTATGACAGCAAAATTGAGACTTAACCTAATGACTAATGATTTGACTTGACGACTGATGATTTGCATTGATAACAATGTTATATGGGAATAGTGACCTTCAGTGGATAATATTGGTGTTTGATAATATTTTTGTATTGGCCTCATTTTTCCTAACACAATGGTTGAAGTATTAACAATTGTGATTCAATGTGAAGTAATCTGATAATGAATGGATGGAACCTGCATAACTTATTCTTGGTGTATGCATTTGCATCTAGTAACTTATACTATGATATGAGGATGACTTGATGAAATTTCGATTGATACTTTTTTATAAATGACAACTTGTTGGCATGATAATAGACGAAGTCATGACTTGATGAGATCTCTACTTGTCACTTGTTCTAAAGAATCTGATACTGTGATATTGTGATGATTTTGATATTGGTTCTGATCTATCATCTAAACTTTGATAAGTTGAATTATCTTATTTTATTGTGAAATATTGTGAGTCATATCATATTAGTTTGGAAAAGTATTATGTTTACATAGAGCACTATATGAAGCAAGCTCCTTGATCTTGATATGTCCACATTGATAGCTATCTGGTGAAGTTAGGATGATGTGTTGATTCAAACCTCTACTCTAGAAATGTTTCAGGGTATGATTTTGATTTTGGCTTTATATACTGATGGTCTACTGTTGATAGGTAATGAGCCTCTAATGATGTAAGTAGGAGGGATATCACTTCTGAAACTAGAAATGATGAATCATGGCATGATGAATCGATTTCTAAAGTTGGGAAAATATAATCTATATTATGAAGCTATTTGGAAATACAAATCCTTTGACACCCCGATTGAATTTCAATATGTTTTGAAGAGATATTGTTGAACTCATCTTGGAAACCAACAATTGATCAAAGCATTGATGTTCTATTTTGAACACTCATACATATATGTATATGTTGTGCATAGGACTTGAATGAGTTCATGATTGAGCTGCTTCACTCACATATTGTTGCCATCAAGCATCCTTCAAAATATTTGCATGCGACGATCAGTTTTTGATTTGAGACATTCCTCCTGTGATATGTGACTACTTGGATGTATTGATGATGATTTTGATTGTTATTGATGAGATGAGCACATTTGGATGCTACCTTAGTATGAGATTTTTAATGATATCCTAGATGAGAGGTCTGTAGCACAAACGAGGTTGAGTATGATGTTGCTAGCATGGCTAGATGTGAGGAAGGATGAAGAAGCTCCTTAGAGAGCCGTCTGAGCAGGATATGGATATGGCATGGATACATTATGATGAAAAAGATATGGAACTGATTGGCAGAGAATCCTACATATAGCTAGGATCGAGTTACCTTTATATATTGAGATAGTGTTGCCATACGAGGCAATCTCAGCCTTGTGGTTGGCACCTCCTTGAGAGGGAGGATGACTATGGTATCCTTTTATTATATATATATATATATATATATATATATATATGATTGTTTATGTTCTAATATGATATTTAATTTGATGAAAAAGAGACAACTGCTATTGAGACATGATGATTACTGGATATGAGTACAATTATATGTTTTTGATCTATAGAGAGCATCATTGATCGAGGACAATAAGCCAACTCTTCCTCCCTTGTTTGAGCTCCCAGGGTGAGGAATTGAGATAGAGAGCTCTTAGAATTGAGGGAACTCTGGATAATAGGGTATCACCCCTATCTATTACCCACAGGGTTGGAGTAGTAGCTCACCCTATCTTGGTCTTTGTAGAGTATACCTAAGTTGGCATCATACTCACAAGTTGGGCTTGTTGGGAACACCAACACTCGTTTGGCCAATGGGTTTAGAGTGTATTTGGAGTGTACAACCCAAGTCGATTATGATGCAGGTGTTCTACTAGATGACTAGTTAGAGTCATTGATGGGAATTTCAACATGCAATAGGATTGGGTTGAGATTTTCTCCCCTATGTAGTTCTAGGTTAATCTTGAGCTCCCCTATGTGATTCTAGGGTTGAGATTTTCTCCCCTTTGTGTTTGGATATCCTATTGCTTGATATGGGGTCATAATAGTAGCTCCCCCATGCTCCCTAATATGGTTCCAAGTTGAGATGTGCTCCCTAATGACATGTTCTCCGATGATGATACAGGTCGTACATCTAACTCCCTGTTGATATTCCTTGGTAGTAGCCCGCTGACATAGATTTTGGGTAGTAGCCCGATGGACAGAGGGTGGTAGATTGAGCTTCCCTCTGATGTCAAAATTATTTTTCTTGTAGATTCGAGAATATTCAACACATTAGCAAAGACAATAAAGAGATCAATAGGGATATGAAAGAGATGAATTAGGATGAACATTGATGATTCGAGATGATGAGATACCTTAGATGGGACATATGATGACAGGATGAGATATTAATCAATGATCAGATATTAACAGGTGGAATTCTCCCTAGTTGAGAGGGAGTGTAAAAAATATGCAACTATGGTAAAATTCCACTTTATATAGCTCACTTGATGGATATAATAATTGCATTGAATTCCTCTTTTCGAGAGGACCGAAATCGACCTAAATATCACTCAAATCGGATAACGGAAAATATAATTATGTAGAAAATGCCACATGTTCATATTTGATAACGTTGTCCCTAAAGAAAAGTGGACACTTTGAAAGGCTATGAATACATGTGCCCTCTACCTCATTTAGACATAATAATGAGACACTATTCTATATTCTTTTGGCTTGCACAGGTCTAAGGATCATCCACAGAGGATCATGTTCGCTCTAAGGTGAAATTGTAGGGTCTGAAGCTCACATCTCTGATTTAGGTTTTTGGGCCTTAGTTGCAGACACAATATAGGAAGGATTTGATCGTAGTCTCTCACACAGAAGATCATCCATGTGACTAGAGCCTTCTAGTCGCACAAACAACTCTCCATCCATGCGACTGGGGGTTTAGGGTTTCCGCAGTCTAGATCTAACCTTAGTCAGTTGCATGCCAGGCTTAAGGGAGTGAATGGAAGTTATAGTCGCTTGCGTGACACCCTCCTTTGTTCGACCATGAACTTAAAAATGGAATCTCAGTCTTCCGAATATTTCACTCAGTGATTGCAGTGTTCAGTAGTTCGCTGCGGACAATAGCAATTCATTACAAACTTCGAAATCATATTTTGAGTGTAATCATTGTTGGCTTCATTTCATGGATGTTGTAGTTGTTTTATTGAATAGTTACATAAATGAAGATATGGACCATTGTACTCTCTCTTGCCGAATTATTCAATGACAATCTAATAAGAAGAAGCATTTGCAAGGGTTTTCCCCATAGTGGGTTTTGCCTTGGTCTCTGACCAATCTTGGTGTCTCTATGTGTGAATGCTTTTCTTTTCTTGTTACTTTATGTTCCATTGCATTGATGATGATGGTATTTTTCTTTCTACATAGTTTCATATGATGATGAATAATGATGTAAATCTAAATAATGTTATGATGTTATTGGGTGAACTTAATGTGTTAATGAAGAAATGCAATTATCAAAGCAAAGAACAATGTAACCCTATGAAAAATTAATAGAAGGTTGAGCATGTGTTGAGAATGCCAAGGTGTCAATGGGTCCCCAATGGTTCTTGACTTGTTTCAAAAGTGTGTGAGTTCTTGAGTAAATAAAGAGATAAACTTGTAGTAAAATTAATTGATCTAATCAAAGCAAAATAATCCAAACTAGCAACTGTGAAGTGTGATCAAATCATAAATGATTTTAGTTTTATTTAAAGAAAAAATGCTTTGATAGGATGAAATTATTTTGCATAATGGAATTAAAAATATAAACAATTAAAAATACCTAATAAACCTGATGTCTTTCCTCTCAATTTGTAACTGGAGCTTCCAACAATTTCAACAGTGGGGATGAATCCATCGGAAGGGACCAATGAAGGTGTGAATGAGTTGTTTATCTTGCGAAGTACTAGGTGCATGTTCCAAAGAGACTAGAAACATTCCCCATAGTCACACATTGTTTGTCTCAGGTGCAATCGCTTCCTAAGGCTGCCACCTATAAGGTAGATGCCATAATTTTGGGCCAATGGGTTACGATCATCCAACATGGTTAGGAGAATATTATCTTTTATGTATTAGCCATCAATATAGAACGTCGACTAAGAGTTGGGAGACTGAAGGGGGTTTGTAAAATATCGGATCCAAGCCTTATCCCCTTCATGGGTTTCTTCGCCGCCACTAACCTTTTTACAGTAGATGTTGAAGGATTTTAAGTCCATTATAATACATTTGTTAAGTTTAAAATGTATAATGACAAAGTGGGGTTATTTGGATGCCTACCCCCAAAGTCTCGGCCAATCTAAAATTTTGGTTTATGGCCTCATGATGGAGGACTTCAGTTAGATAGCTTAGAGTTTTTTTTTTAAGAGGTGTTTGAATTGGGGTGATGATCCAACTCATTGAATTAAGGTGTGAATGAAATAGGTTCTATGGAGTATCTTTGTATTTTTAAGTCACCTTGATCAGTTATGAGTGTAAGGAGGAGAGCATACTCTTCAAAATACACCTAAGGAACTTGGTATGTGGGAGCAGTTTGTATGCAAGTGAAAAGTAACAATAAAATATGAAAAATTGCAACATATGGATTTCATGGGATCCTTACTTTATCTAATAATTAAACTATGTTAGATTGCAACCTTGCAAAAAAAATATATGCATATGTAGGTGTGTTACTCTTCATAATTAATTCTAATTAATTCTATGTTACAAATGGTGCTTTTACTATCCACATACAACTTTATTTTCTATGTTTCCATCGACCATCCTGAGTCTTTCATCTACCATACATTGTAAATTTTTTGGTTCGAAACGCATTGGCCAAAAAATTCTCTAATATGATTTCCACCGAAAACTTTCTCTAATTTAAAACCTATTTAATATATTGTAAAAATATAAAAATAAAAATAAAATACAATATTGAAGTTGAAATAAATAATTCATATACATAATATAAATAAAATATAATAATTAGATGAGAAAAATATGGCAAGGGTTTTTGGACGCAAGGAAGCTTTGGATGGCCGCTACAGTCTCTGTTGGATGGGGTATCCTTTGCTTTGTATATCTGGGTGTGGACAGATCTGTAACACCCAAGAAGGAGTAGTACAGAGAATCCATAGTCAGTAATTTCCAAGATCTGACATTTATGGTATTAAATTGAGTGATTTAGATCCAACAAAGTCTATGATTTAGATGCCAACAAAGTCTATGAAGCACGCAGAGAAATCCATGAACGACGAGTTGAGATCTCTAGTCTAGTGGAAGAATCACTATCAGATACTTTTCAAGAGTTTGTCAATGAAAGGGAAATCGACGAGAGAAATTGATTCAACAGAGGCTAATTCCTTTGGGCCCGCTGAAACAGATCGGATCCTAAAAGCATTGACTCATTAAATCTCTTTTTATTTGGATTCATGTGGAGTCGTTATCACAATCTTAGATCTATTGCATCCCATTGTGGATCTGTATGCAGAGAATGCGGAGACGCTTGTATGGGAGAAAGATCTTCAAGGGATAGGATGTCCCTTGTCCTCATGCATCGGATCCAGAGGAAATCCAGGGATAAAGGAGCCTTCAAAACCCACATTTGGCCAAAAAAGTATATGGATCTGGTAGATTTGGGGATGAGGCAACAAAGGTAAATTTTCAAATTTTTGTTAAAATATTATATGGAAAATTCATTGGTTTTTTGGATTCTGGAAGGGGATCTTGTGAAAAATACAAAGTATGTTATCCAAACCCATCTGGGTTTTCCCATCCACCTTTGAAGTATTCGAATATCATTGTAGGGTGCTCCAAGGTTAGTCAACATTGAAGGATTACAGAGTTGGAAAAGAATCTTCTATTTCTTTGAGGTTGAGGATGAGGGGAGGGTCACCCAACCTAAACTAAAAAATTTATTTGATATACATATTTCAAAGATGCATTGAAAGGGAAGACTGAATTTCTAGTTAAAGCATATCGGATTCTCAATATTTTTGGTCCCTAGATCGTAGAACAACTGAATTTGAAACTGGAAATAGCAACATAACTTTTAGAGGTAAAGGATATTAGTGAAATTTTCTCATCTTTGGAAATCATATGCATATTTTATGGCTTCTCGCCAAAGGGAGTGGACTTTTTTTATTGGGGTTTTCATATTTGGACAGTAAATTATGATATTTATTTCTGGGTTTTTTCATTATTAAATTTTAAAATCAAAAGGGCATGGATTTTGCTTTGAACAAGGGGTAATGGTTCAAGGATTTGCGGGTTTTTTTTTATAACTTTTTGGTTCTTGAATTTTGACGCAAATACAATAGTGATATCCAAAATTTCACTGTGGGTTAGATTGCATAATCTCCCTCTTCACTTTTTGAATCAAAATGTTTTGGAAGGAACAGGAAATAAGCTAGGAAAGTATATAAAGAAAAATACTTAGAGAACTGAAGAAGCAATGTTTACATTTTCCAGAATTTGTATTGAGGTAGACCTTAGTAAAGGTCTACTTGATCGCATACACCTGTTACATGGAAAAAAGTGTTGGATCCAATGTTAGATTTTGAAAATACGACATTTAGATGTTGAATATGTCTACAAATAGGTTAGCTTCAAAATTCATGTCCCCAAGCTATGAAAGATTCAAGGAGAAAGAAATATAAGCAAAAAAAAACCCAAAAGAGGGAATTTTCAAGATCAGGATCTCTCAGAAGAAGAGGATGAAGGAGAAGTGGGTAAACCATTCCTATGGTCAATCAGAATTCACAAGAAATAATACTAGATGGAGGAGGCAATCAAGAAGGAACAATGGTCCCAAGTACGACAGGTTCATCAAGATTTACATTCCCCTTTTGCACAGGGAGATGGGAGGGTACAAATGGTCTCATGTATATGAGAGCTCAGACTCAGATAAGGAAAATCCAATGATAATAGAAGGAAATCAATTGATCATGCCTAATTTAGGAGGACGACAAAAAGTGGAAAATAAGAAAAAAAGGAAGGGGTGACTAAGTATTTTTACTTAGTCCCCATGATGTTTTTATTTCTATAGCGTTGATTTATGTCATTGTTTTTTTTTGTTTCTTTCTGGTGCACCAACTTTGAATGGTATGATTGAATACTCTTAAGCATATACAACATGTAATTTTATCTTTTAATAAAATTAAGATTTTCCCTTGGAGAAAAATATAATAATTAGATAAACTAGGTTTAATATTGAACTTCATCGTAGACATCTTAAATTTGAACATTCAAACTCATTATCTACCTACCATATATGTTAAACCTAGACTTATTTAATAGATTATAAATTTATAACAATACATAAAAAAAATAAAAAAAATAAAATTGAAATGAAATTATTTCATATAAATAACACAAATAAATATAATTAATTAGATAAATTAGTTTTACTTAGTAAAAAACCATCTTAACATTCAAGCTTATTATCTAGCTTTCTTGCATAACTTAATAGCGAGATTATAACTCAAACACATTGAGATATTTTCTCCTCTAAAATATGTGTTATTTTCATAAATAAATATGTTAAATTAAAAAAAAATAATAGGGAGGATCTCTCACCAATTTTATATGAAAATATAACTCATTGTTGAACAATTTGAAGTTTCTAACATCATTTAAAGTTATCTCAAGCGGTTGGGAAGAATGGATGTTATCTTCCCCAGCTAGGTTCAAATTGTTGTGACTTGATGAGCTATAATGCCTTGATATATATTATTATAATGGCTTTGTGCCTATGAATATTTTTGAATTGGCTTGGATGCTTGTGAACTCTTAAGTGAGTATACTTGTGGGCTAGCTTGGTACCAACAATCTTACTCTAGCTCTGAGAGGAAGGTTGATTTCTTTCCTTGAAATAAAAAGCTTGAAGTTTCAATAGAAAATCCATGTACTTCATAGCCACATATTCTTTTATATGTTTTTTTCTATCATCTATGGTGTTAGGAATCCCAACAGTCTTACTCTAGCTCTCAGAGGAAGGCTTATTTCTTTCCTCGAAATAAAAAGGTTTGAAGTTTGAAGGGAAAATCCATTTATTTCATAGCCACATATTCTTTTATATGTTTTCTCCTATTCTTTCCTCGAAATAAAAAAAGTTTGAAGTTTCAAGGGAAAATCTATTTACTTCATAGCAACATATTCTTTTATATGTTTTCTCCTATCATCTACGGTGTAAAGACAATATCACATATCGTTTTTGTAATCGGAAAACCATCATAACTAGAAAAATTTCTCAGGTCACCTTTACATTATGTTAATTGCATATTTAAATATCATGGATCTAACTAAAACCATATTTTCACTAAATTAATCAAGTCAAATAAGGGTAGGTATTTTCTCCCATTCGTATGGGAGGTATTGGTTCATGCCTTTTTTCCTGCACCACATACCCAACTGGAGCAAGCGTTAGATTCTATGTTGATTGATGTGGGAGAATCTTACATACAAAAAAAAGAAAATGGTTTGGAGCCCACCCTTCTTTTGTTTGTGAAACAACACTAGTAAAATAGGTTGGTTAGGAGTGAATATACCTATATGCAACCATGGAACTGAGGGAGAAACATGAATGGAATTATAGCATCAACCATGGAAAAAGTGAGTCCATAGTGGAGAAACATGAATGGAGTTATAGAATCAACCATGGAAAAAGTGAGTCCATAGTGTTCAAGCACTTCTCATCCTACTTATCAAGCCACCACACGTGTCATATTAAATTTTATCAACCCACCGCATGTGTCAATTTATTTAAGAAATTCATGCTTAAATGCTAAGGAAAGTTTATCCAAGAAAATGGAATGGAGCAAACTTTGATATTGATATTAATTCCATGAGAAAGATAATCAATAAACTCAAAGAAGCGAAAATGAAGGAACTGTAACTGAGGAGAAGATATAAGAACACTTCAGATAAGGGTATTTTCCTTTTTGTAGTGTGAAGACAAGAATAATGGAAAGGAGATGAAACATTAAGATGTTACAACCTACAAAAATCAAAACAAAACAACATGTTAAGATTCAACCCAAAGAGAGGCATGGCAATTTCTATATGAGATATTATAAATTTCAATAGAGTAAATAGACTTTGTTAATATTTTTGGTATGATTAAGTTATTGAAGTGATTTGAATAATTTTTTTTGGCAAGTGAAGACATCATTCAAAATAATCAATTTGAGATGTAATTTTTGGCAACTAATAAGATGCTATTATTTCATGGTTATGTAGGCCGCTCGAGTGGTTAATGAATTTAGGCGCTAGCAGCAGAATCTCGATCAATGTATCCTTCACCTTCCCTTCATCCAAACCACGTCAAAGGGCCAAGTTTTAACCTATGGTTTCGTTGGTGTTCTAATCTACACTATCAGACTTGTCTACAATTTGTGGGTGAAGATAGGGATTGGAGTGCCAAGGGATGGGATGGTGTATCTCCATGAAGGAAGGATAAGAAGTAGGAGGAGAGTAGTATTAATTCCCACGTGGTCGAATAAATTCCTAATCTCATAGACTACTCCCACAAGAGGTGTGAATGACTCGAGTGAATGGACATGACTCTTCTCGACTTTCCAGTCAAAACGTAACTGGATGAACAGGTTCGGAAAATAGTGGAACACGCACATGATCATGATCCAGGTTTGACCATCAAAAAGCTAATGCAACTATCTCCCTCGTTAGTCTAGTGCTTATTCTTTATATAAAGTATGATAAAAGTGAAATAAATTAGCCTCCGGAATTATATTGTCACATTAAAAACACTACTTGTAATATCAAGTAGAATAAAAGCGCAATAAATTAGTGTTTTATAGAAAGGGAATCAAGCGATTAATCTTACTTCCATATCAATAACATTTGTTGCAATGAACATTACTGGTTCACCTAGTTCTGATATGTTGCAATGAACATTACTTGTTCACCTAGTTCTAACTCCATTGAGGTGTTTACGAACAAATTATTGTATTTGGATTGTCCTAAGGTATCTACAAACTATGAATTTTGAACTTAAATTTGTAAAATGAGAGTTACATAATCTTTAATTAAATAGAAATATTATATATATATATATATATATATATAATATATATATATAATAGTGGGCACCATATCCATATGGAAAAATTTAGTTAGATGAATCTGAGGGATTTATTGGTCGGCAAACTAGTAGGGCCTAACTCCAAGGGCATCAAAGAGATTTGAGCCCGTAACCTCCCGATTGGTGAGGTACTAGCAATGAGAATTCGATCAACTTAGCTATCCCTCGGGGCTTATATATACATATAATAAATATTAAGTAATAATTATTTAATAAATAAATAATATATATTGTTGTTACATTTTGTAATCTTATTGTTATACTATGCAACACTAGCTGTTTATTGAATTGCATCCTTTCCTCATCTACATGTAGCCTCTCTCTATTGCGAACATTAAATATTTATTTGAATGCTTTGACTAGAAGAACTTCACCTGACTTTGAGTAGTTTAAGGTTTTGGGTGTACTAGTCCTCAACTTTACTCCAGTTGTTTCTAGCATAGGGTCTCCATTTAGTCAATCTCTATCACAACACTTTTATTAGAGGGATATTAAAGAACACTCCCAATCTCACTAGATATTGATAGAAACTTCCTAAAATCCTTTTGTTGAACCCACTACCCATACATGTTTCTAATCAAAATAACCCTTATTTCTAATAAATATCCTCTATTTTTATTGAATGCCTCTTTTTATACCTCCAATACCTATAATTCCCCCCTACTCCACATGCTTCCTCCCTAACACCTACAATATATTGACTCTAAATTTCACAACTTAAAAACACCCTTTATGAATGAACATGGTAAGATATTGATCAACAAGGTGAAAACCATGTGAGCTCTACACCTTTCAACTCTAATATGGATAACCCTACTGATCTATAGGGTTATATTTTAAAATAATTGTGTAATTGTATAGAATTCAACAGATCAACCTTTCATATAATGATTTGAAAGGGACTATGTCAACTTCTTTGGGAAATTACACTTTGCTCCAAATTTCACATATTAGAGGTAACAATTTGTGGGGTCTAATCCTAACAAAGTTCACTCCTCTACTCTAGTTGGGATACAATACTCTAAGTGGAAGTATTCCTTCTTCTGTAGGAAATTGAACTTCACTTAAAAAATTGTATATCAGTTACAAAAAATTGAATGGTCCAATCCCATGGGAATTCAATCACCTAGTCAAGTTAGAGGGACTCATCTTGCACTACAACAATTTTCTTGCCCACTCCCAACACAATTCAGTGTTGTCATCCAATTGGTGCATATTTTCTTGGATTACAATTAGTATTCAAAATTCTATGGGTAACTAAAATTCCCTTTGGAGAATTTCATAACTAAAATTCCCTTTGGAGAATTTCATAGTTACAACTAACAATTATGTGCCAAATCCAAAAACAATTTAATTGTGGTACAATTGGAACATCTATACTTGGGGTACAATGCTCTTAGTGGATCTATTCTAATTTATCTCGGAAAAGGCACTTCCCTTTAGAGAATAAAAGAATTACAACTAACAATTTTAATGGTCCAACCCATGGGGCTAGGTGGAATGGTGGATGTACTACATTGGAAAGTGTTTGTAATCAATATTGGGGCCACATCTAGGTTCAAAAATCAATTAACCCGACTAGCATGCTTGTGTGCATTCATGTTAGAAAAGTACAGGGGAAATCCCTCTAACTTGACCCTAGATCTCCTCAGTGATAGGTGCTAGGTCTACTAATATTCCTAATACAATAAATAAATAATTTGAGCTGTCTAATCCCAACAAAATTTAGTCATCTAGTCAAGTTACAATCATAGTTACCAAGTTTCAAATTCAAATTTGATATAATATGAAAAAAAATGATGTAAACAATTTTAATTCAAAAGAAAACTGCAAAATTTTTGAATCTATTGTTATCCCTCTTTATTTTATTCTATTTGCATTTTATGGATTCATGTTTTAGATCTAAGTCAAAAGTGTTTGTGCCCATCACAAGATTGATATTGGGGGATACTCAACCTTGAGCTAAGACACTTGGATTAATTACACAATCTGAATAGAAGGTTGCCTTTGTCTTTCCTCTCCAGTGGAATGTAATTAAGACTACGATGGATTGAGAAGGATAATTTTATCAAGGCCCCTATGAATGTTGGATACCCAATGTAACATACCCAATACCCTCAATGACTTACAAAGGTTACGAGGTACCCAAATTTTTCTTTTTCCTTTTACTACGTTGACAATAAACTCTAATACCTCTTTAACACATAGCCACAATTGCAAAAAAATGATTTTTATCTCTTAAACATTTGTCAAACACTTTACATGTAAACCTTTCCTTAAATACTTTGTATACAACCAATTAAGTAGTGTCTTTCTTGCATACATTTTGTCAAATATTTTGTATGAGAAAAATTAAGAAACATTGCTCTAATTCCACTTGTAGCATAGTCACTGAAATGTGCCACTCAATCATGCAACTTTTGATTTTTGTCTTTGAGGAATTTTATCAAATAGTTTGTATGAAAATTATAATAAAATACTCTTAACACATTTCTTCAAATTATTTTCATGCAACTAGGCATATATTAGCTACATCAATATTACCATACAACAATATTATTCCCATCCATAAAACAACGTTTTCATTGGGGCCTTTCATCATACAGATTGTATGCAACGAATCATTAAACCAATTAAGCATTTATCCAAACACTTTACAAGAAAGATAATATAGCAAATTCCTTGCATGCAACTAGGCATATGTCAGCTACAACAATACTAACATACAATAATACTATCCCCATCCACAAAACAATATTTTCATTAGGGGAGTTTCATCAAAAAGTTTGTATGAGATGCATCATTAAACCATTTAAGCATTTGTTCAAACACTTTTAATGCAAACTAATATAACAATTTCTTTGCATTCAAATAGGCATATATCAACTACAACGATATAGCACACAACAATATTATCCACATCCATAAAACAACATTTTCATTGGGGGATTTCATCAAACAATTTGTATGCAATGAATCGTTAAACCATTTAAGCATTTCTTCAAACACTTTGCATGCAAACTAATATAGAAAATTATTTGCATGAAAATAGGCATATATGAACTACAACAATACTAACCTACAACAATACTATCCCTACCCACATAACACCATTTTCATTGTGGCATTTCATCAAATAATGTGTATGCAGTGAACCATTAAACCATTTAAGCATGTCTTCAAACACTTGTCATGAAATTTATATAACAAATTCCTCAGGGCATATCTCCTAAATTCTAGCAGTCCAAGTTTTAAAAATGGAACCAAATGATCAGCAGGATTTCCCCTCACTATGGTTCAATTTTCTACCTTTGGAACCTCCCAGATGAAAATTTATAGCAGAAATTCCAACATGAAATGTTTGAAGCATGATTTTAGGAGAATTTATGAATGACTACTTCCATTATGCATAACTCCTAAAATATCATGACCCAAGATTTGAAAACCAAACTGGAGAATTAGTAGGATTTAGTAGTCCAAGTTCTAAAAATGGAACCAGATGATCAGCAGGATTTCCCCTCACTGTGGTTCAAGTTTCTACCTTTGGAACCTCCAAGATGAAAATTTATAGCAGAAATGCCAACATGAAATGTTTGAAGCATGATTTTAGGAGCATTTAGGAATGAAGACTTCCATTATGCATAACTCCTAAAATATCATGACCCAATATTTGAAAATCGAACTGGAGAATTGGTAGGATTTCTCCTCATCATTATCCAAGTTTCAACTTCTAAAACCTCCTAGAAGAAAAGCTAGAGCATAAATGCCAACATGGCTTGTTGGAAGCATGATTTTAGGAGCATTCACTAAGCTTGACTTCCTCTTTTGATATCTCCTAAAATATCGTGACCTAATATATGAAAACCAAAATAGATGATAAAAACATTTCCCCTCACAATGGTCTAGGTTTTAGCTTCTAGAACGTCCCAAAAGTAAAGTTATAGAAAAAATGCCAACATGACCTATTCGAAGCTCAATTTTTGGAGCATTCAAGAAGATCGACTTCGTCTGTTCATATCTCCTAAAATAATGACCCAAGATTTGAAATCTAGACGAAAGGATCATTAGGATTTCCCCTCACGATGGTCCAAGTTTCAACTTTTAAAATCTTCCAAAAGAAAATTTATAACAGAAATGTGAGAAATTGTAATCACAGAGCCCTACATGTCTACATCCACATATTAACTTGCACATGAAAGTCAAGACATCCTTATTAAAACCTCAAGATAGAATTTCAATACAATCCACGTAATATGTAAGGCATTTTTCCTCTTTATTTCATGCAACAGTTTCCTAAAATCATGCAACATTATCACAAATCTACACTTCAATTCAATAAAGAACTAATCATCATATTCATAACTCACAAATTAATAACACTTATTAAGATCTAACAATGGTTGAAACTGAAGGTGGAATTTTGATAAGTTCCACCCAACCATAGACTAGCTACATCTTATATTTCCTACAATAGTTAGCCTTGAGTCAAATCCATGATCCAAGAGGATTATTTCAAGTAAACTCAACTTGAAATCATGTTCACAAGTTTGGCTCGTTGCCAGAAATCCAATTATGTTCTCAAACTTCTTTCAATCAACAAGAATCCAACAAACTCTTACTTTTCAAATGATTTTTTATTCTTTTTCTTATGTGTCTCTTCATGTTACTCATGGAACATTCTTTGAGATCTTTCTTGCTAGCTGCACACGTGATTAAGTAGTGGATTTAGCTAACACCACTCAGGTTCTTCTTAATTTTACCCATTAGATCATGGATATGTGGTCCCACTCTTCAGACAATTTAAATAAATTTGTAATAATTTATAATCAAAGTACAATTAAATTACAGAAATCAAAGGGAGTATACTAAGGGTTTTACAAACCCCACTGCCTTAAGGGGAACACCATCCTCATTGTTTTTAGGAGAAAATTACTAAAAAACATAAGATCTAAATTTATAGCTCTTTATCTTAGCACCACTCCATGTTTCCTAAATGTCATGTCCAGTCATACCATTCACTATACTTAAGGCTTCTTCAGGAAACAAGTTCAACTCATTACTTCCTGGAATACACCCAATATATGCTTGATCCCACTAAGTATGCTCATGGCCTTTTTTAAACTGATCTATTTTGGTTTTCTCTTCCTTTCAATCACACACCTTCCAAGTTCAGTAATCCCCTTCTTTGCTTCCCAATCCATGGGGTGATCCATTCCTTGGCAAGGCTTCCTCACATGGAAAGAGTCTTTGTAGCCAAGAAATCTCCTAGCCTTGCCTTAATAACGCAATTATACTGGCCATGGCATCTCATCATGGAAATCAATGCATATCACAAGTTTCCAACACCACTGTAATGACTTAGTTCTTAAAGTCTTTTGATCTATTAAATTGTTGTTGTGCACTCTGATATTACTAAGTTGTTGTTGTTTTCCTTGTAGTTAGCCTCATACGCTCGTGGTGGACAATTATATATTTTTAAATCAATTTAGAACATACGTGTCATTAAGATAATCATATCGTTTTAAATCAATTTAGAACATAATATAATCATTAAAGCATAAGCATAACCCAAACATTATGAATTAGAACTTTAAACCAAATTAAATCATACTCTTAAAGGACATTTATTTAAACTGATAATTAATACTTATTTATATGAATTCCTCTTTGCTTATACATTGTGTGGTTTATCATTAAAAGAAATCACTCAATGTTGTATATGCTCCATGTAGTCTTCAGTCAACTTCATCTTCAAACCAACTCATAGAGTAGTTTCACCACTAGGGGAGACAATCAGTGGTGGATTAAATACTCCATGTAGTATTTTCAAATAGATCCAAATAAGATCCTCCCCTACTTCGCTTTCCTCCCAACAAGTGTGGGCACGATCATCCAGGCAGTCTTCTGTGGACATGAACATTATTTACCATCATACCTCCAATATCATCACACTTCCTAGGCCCAAGCAACCCCCACTCTAGGCAATCTACCTATCCTCCAATATCATTACACTTTCATTAAGGCAGGTGTCATTGTTCTATAAGTATATAAGTGGTTAGGTAACACTTTTGAGGTGGTAATAACTGAATTGTATATGCCTCATGATTTAACTAAAGAATCTACTTAGTAGTTAGCATATTCGTTGATACCACAATCAACATTTCTCAGTTTTAAACATAACATAAATATGGGCACATAGATGTCATAATCACATGATTATAATAATAATTAATAACAAGAATTATCACTTTATCAATGGATCCCTCACATGACATTGGATCTCATTGGATAACCTTATTATGTTATCCAAAACATGCCATTCATATATCTATCATAATTTTTTTATGAGTATTAAGAAATCATGCTTCCACAAGAATGATTCCTCACAATAACTTATTGAAAAAAATGGAATCACATAAATTCATTTCATCATTAACATGTTCATGAAATATAACACATTCAAATTGTTATGGTTAGAAAACCTATAGGTATCCATGCAGAGTATGCATTAATTCGAAAACAATGGTTTCCAAACTTACTCAGGAATTTTCAGCTAATTCGTTTCCTTTTACGCTTTTACCTAGGTTGTCATAACATTGTCCCTATTATTCTCATGGAATTGAACATTCCACCTAGTTGTTTTTTCATCTTATTATGCTATCTTATTGCCATTTATATTATGCATGGGGTTTAACCAAGGTCTTGCACTTCCAATTGGGTTTTTTTTCTAGCTCTTCTTCTTCTTTTCTTTCCACACCCAACAATCCAACCAAGACAAAAAAACAAAAAGGAAAGAACAAGAAAGAAGAAAAAAAGAGAAATGAAAAGATCACAACAACAATACGTAATAAAAACACAAGTTAGCATGGTCATGCTCAAATCCAACAATAAAAATGATAAAACATGAAGTAAACAAAAGAGGATATGAAGCCAACAAAAATATGCAAAACACGCCCACCATTCATTCTCCTACAAAAACTTAGTTCCTTGTGTGTTAATGTTCAATAGATCCTTCATATATATATACACAAAATTTTAGTCACAATTCTTTTCAAAGCTCATGGAAACCTCAAAATTTTGAACATCCCTCTAAATAGTTGAAGAAGGAAATTTTCAGTTTTTTTGTTGGTTCAAAATTTTATTGGGAAGGCCCAGGGTTCGAACTTATGGCGCCAACAAAGAGCTCCATAGTAGTATAGCACCATGCCAACATTTTCACCTCACTTAGTAATAAGTCAATATGTTTCACCCGAGGTGTGTCAAGATTTATAAAGATAAGGGATTAGGGAGAGGCATTAAGGAACAATGCAACAAATAATATAATTCATGCATTCATAACACAAGTTTACATTAATAGTTATGTGACATGCATAAGTATAGGTTCAAAACATATATAGAAAGAGCTAAGATCATTCATAATTATATTAAAAGGGCCAATCATTTCATCACATGTCATGGACACGGAAAATTCCCGCAACTCCATTTTATAAATCGCAAATAAGTTCATCATTACATCATAGAAGCATGATTGATACCATAAGAACATGAATATCCATGGATCACAATAAATAATAAAACTCAGAGAGAAATAATGAACATGATAGTCTCAATTGACGCGGTGGCAACATCTCGACATAGGTTTTTCAACTTCTCCCTTTTGCTATCTTTCCTCTGACTTTTATAGATTTTCCTCTGCACTTCTACTTGCCTGATCTTCCCTTTGTCACCTCGGATACCACACCCATTCTTCTTTGGCAACTTTTGTGAACTTGACCTCGATTGCTTGTTACCAACGGATTTGAATTGAGAGCAGTCATGTATTTCCGACTTCCAAGAATCCATCAAAACTATATCTTGATCAAGAAATTGTGTTTTTAGCTCAACAGTAGGGTGCTCATGATTTGCATTGATGACAACGTGCCACCGGTTTTCTGCATCGGTGTTGAGTTTTTGCAACTTCATAATGTGATTCTTGGCTAATGGTTTAGGGTCACACAACAAAAATTTAGTAACATATGATTGTTCCTCAATCTGGTTAATCTGTTTTTTCTAGCACATCAGTTTGGGCAAATAAATCTTGTTGAAGATTGAAATCTCCTATTACTAGAGCTTGATTGAAAATTTATTGAGCTTGTTTCCACAAATCATATACTGGATGATTCTTCTTGGAAAGGAATGAAAACCAGTTGTGAACCTACCAGAAGAGCCCTTGAGCATCCGCAGTGACTTGACAAAGAAAATATTTAAGAGAGGCCAAATTTACTATCTTCTACTAAATTTTGTAGTATATTGGGTGACTGGGACTGGGAGCACTTGTTGAGAAGCAAAAATGGTGTTCTACAACTGCTAGTTTGCAACAACAAGTTCTATACATGCTTCTCCATGGTGGTCATTGAATCCAGGAAGGGTACAAGTAGTGAAATATTCTAGTGCGTTTGGGACCACTTCAACAATAATTAACCATAACTTCTAGAAGTTTTTGCTAATATCCTCTATTCGGCTTTGTAATTATTCCTTTTCATGAAGGAGCTGATGTTGCTTAGTTGTAAGGGAAAGCACTTGCAACTATTGTTTCTCATGGTTGGCCACCAAATTTTTGTGTAGGGACTTTTCCTGGTGGGAAACAACTAGAATAAAATTAAATAAATGTGAAGATGACCAATTTTGAAGGTCATCGAATCACATAACACTAGGTAAAGGAAACCGCGCTTGCAAAGGCTGATCACTAGCAATAAACTTTTCAGAATGACCCTCTTGGGAGGTCTCTCGTTCTTGGCTCTGCTCATGAAATTGAGTGCGGATTTTCTCAAAAGTCTATAATGGTAACAAGGGAATGAGATTACAAGCCTTGGCTACAATGCCTAGGATTTATCGAAACCTGCCAGGATATTGGTTGAGTTGGATAGTCTGAGCTGCTGACAATTTTGGGCCTAGTATCAAGGCAAGGTGTTGGGTTGTGTTATATTCTTTCCACGTAGTTAACAGGGGGTTTGAGGGGTACCCATAACCCCACTTTATGGGGTCCGGGGCAGTGCCCTGGCAAATTTTGGTTTTGGACCCTATGTTAGGTTGGCGGACCCACCTATGGTTTTGTGCATGATTTTCGCACATGTTTCTTGGACGCGATGTTTTTCGGTCTATGGTTTTGGACGTGATGGTTTTTCGGTCCATGGTATTGGATTCTTCAGCATGTATAAATATGTATTGTAACATTGAAAGGAACATAATGAAAAATAAAGCTAGTAGTCCCGGTTTTGGGATCCAGTGGGAAATCTCTGTGTATATGTGTTTTATGTGTTATGCTCTCACATTTTTATTTTTCCTGTGATT